>CAXKVX010001322.1:0-86884 GCA_964058865.1 Eleocharis quinqueflora
GGCTTCCAAGCGGGCTCTGCATTCGGGTCTAATTTGAGACATATATCTGAGGTATCACACTATCACTTTCCTTGTTGTAACTTGCAGAGGGAATTTTGAGGAAATTGCTCTACATGGGCCCAAGGACAAGCATAAATGGCAATTTTAGCTGCTGGTACGGTAAAAGTAAAACCGATCGGTACCAAGATATGATACACCCCGGTCCCCACAAACCACGAATTCAGGCGGAGTACTACCTTTCCTATCCAACCTCGATCAAAAACATTTGCCGTGATCATGAAAAAACCGTTCCACCTCTACAAACCAACAGAGAAAAAGCACAGGTGACATTTTTTTCGGTTTTGAAAAGAGGTCCCGTTTATCCAAGGTTTTGGTGCATTTACTTCCCATTATGAATGGCAGTCTGATGCTAAGCCCCCGATGGGAAGGTTGATAGTGAAAAATGGATGGTCATGGTGTACCATTTGTAGAGGGCAGAGACCCGACTGTGAACTGGCAATGTTAGGCCAAACATGTCGATCCCTGATTCCAGACAAGCCTCCGAGAGCTCGTCTATATTGATCCGACAGCTAAGAAACATTTTTGGAGATGCCCACTTTATCAGTGTTCAGGTACAGAAAATTTTTTTAAATTATGAATAGGAAATTGAAGTTGAAATGTAATGAAACATATCAAGTGATCATTACTTTGTTGAAATTAATTATTTGCGTCACCTTAGTAAATATATCATCAAAACAAAACAAACAAACAAAAAAAAACAAAATTTTTATGTGCAATTTAATATCAATTCATTTTTTCTGGAAAAGTCAAATATTAACAATAATATTTCTTTTAAAAAAAAAATATTGTCTTATTAAATTTATTTCTAAAATTTGTTCCGAATCTCATCTATGAATTCCAATTTTTACACTTTTTCTTTTTTTTTTTTTTTTTTGAAAAGATTGGCCATTGACTGCCAATTGTTATTACACTTTCTTTTTGTTGAGGTAATATAGTACACATACTTTTTGTAATAATGCAATTCTGTCCTTTTATGGTTGTGTCATAATACACTTTTCATGTCTCCAACCAACACTCCAACACGATCCGGTTAAACTGTAAACAACAATTGCTGATCATTACCAGAAAATAAAATCTGGATAAGTGTCGATCTGTACTCCTATCTCTACATTAATAGGTCAAATCTCACAGTGAACATGCTGATCCAGCCGAAAAGAAATAATTGCTGTATAGTGTTCTAAACTTCTCTAATAAATTAGAACTTGTACCTACGTGCGCTACTTGGTAGTTGGTACAAGTCCTGACATTTTTTTTAGTGAAGAAATGCTCAGGCTTTGATCAACAAATGCCATGTCATTTCTTTTTCCAATAAATCTGTACAGAAGAAAGATAATAAAACATGAAACTTTTTTACGGAAAAAACAAACACTTTGAAAGAGCATCATACATGACAGTAGAAATCATCCTCCTAAACATGGAAATGAAGCTTAATATTCTTTTGCTGGTAAAATGAATCTTAAAAATAAAGCCTAAAAATTTGAGATGTCCTGATTGTCCACAAGAGTTTAGTGGGGGCAATAGAGGAGGTGAAACTTATTAAAGCCCTCTAATTAATGTTCCTTCCACATGTGACAAATAATACTCACGAAATCTTTACTGTAGTAAACTATTTGTTACATGTGGTGAGAAAACTGAGGAGGATATATTTTTATATATGGAGCGGTCCGGATTGAGATTTATCGACAGTATAAATGCTTGGGATCGACATATTCTTCTTTCATTTTTCTTATCTTTTCCAATTAATTATATATATATATATATATATATATATATATATATATATATATTTTCATATTGTGATACATGCGTGACTTATTATAGCACAAATGCACAATAAGCAATACCAGTATACCACGTTCTCTATGACTCTATCTCTCTAGCAGCAAATTAATCAGATACTTTCATTTTTGTCCAATTGTTGTTTAAAGTAGGTTCGCAAATATATATTTTTTTACTAGTTTCTCCATATTATTATGTTAAATTTTACTAATTTTCATATTTTAGTTTGTTAACCTCAAATACGAAAATTATGATTATATGGAAGTTTAACAAATTTAACAAGCTTTCAATATCAAAATAAAGGGAACAACATATATAGATCGACATGATATGCTAATTAATAAATCATCCCCATTCCCCACAATGTAAAATTTCAAATTTTAAGCTATATTTTTATATTTGTCAAAATAAAAGATAAAGTAAGTGATTAGTGATTCCATCTTAGAAGATGAGAGAAATTCATGAACAATCAATGTAATTAGTTTGTATTTCTCGACTCAGAGTCGTATTAGAGCCGGTGATGGTCCAAATGTTTTTTTTCAAAAATATCTATCCTGCCTAGACTCTGTATGAGCCAATGCTTTTAATAACAAAAAATGCGCACGCTACTTTTTACGGCCAACATAAATATCATAATTAAACAACAGTAAAATGGTAAAATAAATATTGATTCTCACATGCAGGTGACAAGGTTCAAGTGTGGGGGATTTTCTGTAGGCCTGGCACAAAACCACTGCATGGCCGACGGGTTAGCAGCAGTTCAATTTTTGCATTCGTGGGCCGAGACCACCCGAGGACTACCGCTGTCGAAATCTCCTTTTATCGACCGCACAATTCAGAAGGCAAGACAACCACCAAAGATCGGGTTCGTGCACCATGAATTCACTGAAATTGAGGACATCTCCGGCCTTGCCGAGCTGTACAAGAGTGAGCCTATTGTATACAATGCATTTACCTTCGATGAGAAGAAGCTCAGCCGGCTTAAGCAAATCGTAACCGAGGATGGCATAGTTGAAAAATGCTCAAATTTTGTGGCATTAACAGCCTTTATTTGGAGAGCCAGGACTCAGGCTTTGAAGATGAAACCAGATCAGCAAACTAAGCTGTTATTTTCAATAGATGGCCGGAGTCGTGTCAAACCGCCCCTTCCTGAGGGATTCTGGGGTAATGCAATATTGCTGGCATGTTGCTTGTTCAGGTATAGCTATACTTGCATTAACATTTTGTATATTATACCAAATTTTGTTATATCTAATTTGTGATTTTTCACCATGCATAGAACCGAAGAATTGGTCAGTGAGCCGCTATCATATGTGGTTCATGCGATCCAGGAAGCAATACAAACAACCGATGATGCATTTATCAAATCAGTAATTGATTATATAGAAATTACACGTTCCAGGCCATCGTTAGATGCAACCCTACTGGTCACGTCATGGGCCCGACTAGGGTTCAGCTCATCTGACTTTGGCTGGGGTGAGGCATTCTACTCCGGCTCGGCTGAGTTGCCTGAAGAAGAAGTTGTGGTGTTTCTACCTCAAGCTAAGGATACCAAAAGCATGGTGGTTGTAATTGGTCTTCCTGGCTCTTCAATGAAAACCTTCAAGGATATTGTGGATAAATTAGCTTGATGGGTTCAAATATTAAAGCAACAACAAGTAATAATATGAGAATATTTATCATAAAGATTGATCATATCCAATTGACACGATTCTGGTGTTGTGGTGTGTACTATAGGTTTGAAATTGTTCATGAATGTGTGATAGTATATACTGCACATTGTATTCTAGTATTGTTGAAATCTAGCTTATGGTTGAAGGGCTTCACCGTATTATTGTGTGAATGTAATAAGTTAAGCAAGGGTTTAATTTGTCATTTTTTTCATAAGGAACATTAAGTTCATGCATGTATGGAGTATGGACAAATTGGATGATGTAGTCATAAAATTAAACAGGAAAATAATTGAAACTACTGGTTCCTCTCTAATAAATAAGTTTCCCCAATATAATTCACCCTAAAACTATGCCAAAACGAATCTTTTTCACATAAAGAAGACCTAATATTTAATTAGGCTTTCTTTGTTTTCTTTTTTTCACAGGTTAATTAATAAAGAATAAATTAAAAATACTGAGGAGAAATTATGAGAGAATTTTTTGGAGGATTAATTTAAATTGCAAATCTAAAGCCTTTAATTTCATTAGTCAACCAAATTATAAGTAGCGTTGTTGGAATTTAGAAATCGCCAAATTACAATATGTTGTTAGACTACGTGTTATAATTAAATGTTTAATACTATCATGATAAATGCCTTTCTCAAGTGACCTGATGATAATTAAGTGTGTTATTCTCTGTTATGATGCAGGTACTTATTTAATCATGCTTTGGAAAAAAAAACTTATAAAAAATATATAAAAACATTTATTGTCAATAGACCGACTAGTATTAATTCACTAAGGACCAATAACAAATTATAAACGAAATTCGGACATTCAGAAAAAGAAAACTACAGACACAAATCACAAGTAAAATGCCAAATTGGGTTTTCTTTTATAGTCCGTTGGTTTTCATTGGTTTTTCACAGATCGGGTACACATTACACCGGCCGGTAGCGGTACAGTACCAACCAACGAGCACTGTAACTATTTGGTTGAAGGTTCAGATAGCTGCTAATATTGGTATTTTTAGCAGTTTTTTTGCATTAACATAACATTAAATTATTTAAGAAAGCTCTAATTTCATGATTCTAATTGGAAATTACAACGGAAGTAAATTAATCATATATTTAGTGCTATTTTTTTTTGGAATTTACGTGTATATAAGACTGGCTCCGAGACAGTAACACCATAAAATATCAAATTCATATTATATCGAAGTTAGGTTAGCCAAAAAATTTGCTCCGAAAAGTGAGAACTCAAATTCCGAACAAGGATTCAAATACGAAACCCGAGGCAAATGTTGTAAGCCTTGGAAACTATTTGACAGTCAAAGTTCGACAATACATGAGCTTTTAAGCAAGAAATACAGGTTGGGAGTTGATAAAAGACATATAAAAGATGAGATCCTAGTTATTTCGCAACTTAAATGTATTTCTACATAGATGACCCTTGTGGTAGCAGTAAATGCACCACAACGCTTATTCAACAAAGATATTAAAATGCCTCACATTTTCGCGTGAATTCAGCAAAAATGGGGATTTCCATTTTCATCTTTTTATTTAATTACAAAGGGATGTCCTTTTGGCAATATTACAAGTAGTTGGTTGATAATGACTGTATATTAACTGATATCTGTTAACTGTCATCTCCAAGTTCTTAATGCAATAATATAACAGGAGCTCTCACACAAAAATGACTTGGTAGTTTTCTGCAGGAAAAACAGACCGTATATACACCTAGCTTTTTACTTGTTTTTTATATGTCAATTGGTCTGGTTTTTGTATACGGATCAATCGTATGATTTCTGTTCATCTGTCTTTGGTACAAATATTTTATACCTAAAACGAATTACCGCAATCTTTGATTTACAGGCAAAAAATTGGTTCAATTCATCGAGACTGATGAAAAGTGATTCCTTAAAAAAATGCTTCGAGATTGGTGTGAAAAGTGATTCACTCTAACTTTTATTGCATTTTCTAAGAATCACTTTTCACCAATCTCAATGAATTAAACGGTTCAGATGAAATTGAGTATCCAGTGTATTGATTTTTTGAAGTACCTAAATTTTTGTCTTGATTTTATGAATAAAAATAGAAAAAGAAGTACTATTTTGGTTTGGGGAACTATTCTTCTCATTTCTTTTACCGATGACCCCATAAAAATGTACCTATTTCCATTTAAATCGAGTTGACCATGCGTCCAGTAAACATATACAGGTACTCAATTTCATGCCCCAGGTGAATAGCAAAAATCGCATGTTACTTATCCCAATAGTTTTTGGGCTCAATTGAAAAGGCATCACAAATTAAGAAAGTGGGCCTTACCATATAAACATATTCTAAATCAACAACTGAAGTCGTCAAAATAAACAAAGAAAATCCAGAGCTCTGGGCCCGCTTTTAAATCCACGTTAGAGCATGAATGCATGATTAAATAAACAGAAACAAGTCTTCAATGTTCACAGGAAAACATTTCATTTTGTTGCATAAGCTAGTTTTTTAGATAAATTGGTGTCATTCCACTGCGAAAAATTATATCCTACGTCCATTTATATTACAAAAGCACCAATCTAAAAAGAAATTATATTTTGGATCCCCATTTTATGTAGTGGTTAGGAAACTACTTTTAACAAATAGGAATGAAGATTCCCAAATAGCAAATATCAGTGAAGGTGCAATATATAATTCATTCAACAAGTAACAAATACAAATCCGACTAGAATATTGCATAATTAATTACTAGTTGCATACAACAGACGCCACATCTAACTGATATTCATATGTATTGGCATAAACAAAGGAGAGACTTTGGCCGGGACCAATAGGACCACCGTCGTTGACGAGGCAATCATTATAACTATGAAAAAAATACAAACAAAGCAATTAGTGGTTTATCAACGAGAGTTTAATTAGTACAAATCATCACAACAGAAAAATCACTGTCATACCTTACACGACGAAACACACTAGGATTGATCAGACGAGCGGAGCTGAACCAACCGCAAGTGAGATGAATGTTTGACACAACACAACCTGACATGCACATGTTATGTATCTGTACTGTGTATGTTGGTATTCCATTTGGAAGTGGGGCCGTGGCCCCCTGGTAGATCACCACATCATCCTTCGAACACGTGTCTATCCCGATCCTTGCCGTTGGTCGTGCTTCTTCTTCACCACCTAATGTTCCCACAAGAGAAATTTGTTATTCTAGTGAAGAATAATAATTTAGTTCAACAGGAGATGTAATGTAACTTATAAGTTCAGAACATGTGAAAATTCAGCTTTCGTTTTGTTGTAGGCAAATAATTTATGAATTTCTTATGATAAACAAAATCTTACTGCTGAGGATAAGCTTGCGTGATATCACTTGTTGATTTTGAATGTCTATTGTGCCTCCATCGATTTCTGCAGGAAATTAATTATACATTTGTCAGTAAATCTAGACAATTAAAACTACTAATCAGGCATAACGATGTCAGAAAATCTCAATAACAAAAGCTATTAATCCGGCATAATAATCAGTACAAATCTCAAAATATACTCATTAAATTAACTGTTGATTAAATTGAAAAAAAAACTAGTGAACTAGTAGCATACTAGCATTGTTCATTGCCATTCACAATAGTTACTAACTATTATAAACCAAGTAAATATAATAAAAAGAAAAGGCACTACAGAAACTTTAGCATTGCTAGCAGTATGGTATCCCTCAGAATGACCAAATATTTGTGAAACAAGTACCTTCTTACCAATTCGGTGTCTTATTTACAGTAAAAACACAAAACTCAGAGATAACTCATGAAGTAACATACCATGAAAGATAAAAGGAAGCACAAGCACCAAGCACAGAACTTGGGACAACAAAACATTACAGAATTCTCTCTTATACACACCCATCCTCTGTACTCAGCCGTCAGATGTAAGCCGTACTACTGATGAAACCAACAAGTTCAGAATCTCCAGTTAACCCAAAGAGGAAGGAAAGAAAAAAAAAACTAATTTACTTTTTACTGTTTGAGTGAAAAGGTTAGTGCTCTTTTGCCTTTTAAATACTATCATGCCTCTATGTATGCCAGTAGGATACATATTGCAATAATGTGGATATTAATCCTAGATAGAAAGGTGAAATCTCAGATGCATTGGTAAACATGCATGCTGGGACTCGGGAGTTGAAGCTACTTGATTGGGAACAGTACGAATTTATTATCCTTGTTTAATTAAAGATTACTAGTCTAATCGACAATCGACGGTGTGATGATGATCTTGTAGCTAGGGATCTACTGATACTGCGTAGCATGAGTGCATTACGTACCCGAGAAGATATACTTCCTAAGTTCACAGTTCCCCACGCGTGTGCATTCAATTTGGTTCTCTCTTTTTGTTTTGGAAAAAAAAACATTACGTACTTTTTGAGGCGTTTGTGCACAGTTGGACCATCAGGAAATGCAAGCATTAAATTTAATCTGTTTAATAAACCTTTTACTTCTTTCTTAAAAAAAATAAACTTTTTACTATCTTTGTTATATATTAAGTACATAAGTACATTGGATGTTTAGATTCTAAGACAGACTGTCAGTTAATCAAATTTCTGAATTAATAAAAATTAATCATACATTATTTTATAATGAACATGCAATGGTCAAAATTTAATCTTATTAGTATTAATTTTGCTATTTAACATATTCGAGTGTTGCAATCTCGTCACAAATAATTCTCTTCTATTTAATTGTAAGAACAATATTTTAATGTTAATAAGATTTCTGCTGTTGTAAACTTGATTTGCATCAATTATAATTTTATTATTGTTTCTGTTACTATAATAGAATTTTTTATTAATATGAATGCTCTATAATAATAACAAAATACAACAATTTCATTACAGGAGATCATAACAAAATACGGGTCCGATACTAGTAAAATTCTACATTACAAAATAATATAAACTAGTATCGTGCCCGTGAGTTGCAACGAGAGTTTGTTGTGTAAAAACAATAAGAAATTACATAAATATAACATCTTTTTCGAAATAAAATATAGAAAAAAGAAAGAAGATTTTAGTTAAATATAAATGTCCAAGAATGAAATTAAAATGAATCAATTTAGACATAATTTGGAACAAAAAATAATATCTCGTTTATTAATTAGGAGTCCAATGAGAAACGAAGCCACATCGGATCTCACTTCAGACCTGTAATTTGTCGACCCAGCACCAGGCAATAGACACTTCCAAAAAGTTCCTGAAATATAGTGATAGAAATAAAAAAAATGTTGTTTTTTTTTCGAGAAGCAAAAATTACCAGCAATACAGAACGTGTCCCGATTTTTTTAATAATGGAAATTAAAAAATAAAATATAATTAAACAGAAAGATTAGTATTGAAGCTCCAAAAATAGAATAGATCAGAGTTTGTAACACTGGACCATAGAGTATGGACGGTGTTGCCAATCCTGGACTATACTTTTGTACCAGCACCGACACTTTTTTCACCGAAAGAACAAACTTGCAATAAGTCGGTGTTGGCAACACCGTCCTTATTTGATCTAGCTATTATAAATGTGCCCATCTGCTTCCTCTCATTGTCATCTCCCCTTCGATCATCTAATAACTCAAAAAATATTATTTTCTACTAAAAAAATTTAGAAAAAAGACCAAATTGTATGTTTTTAATTTCATTATCTCAATTTATTTTTTTACTTGATAGAAACTTATTTTTTTAATTATACTTGTAATAATTTATATTTTTAGTCATTGTAAAAATTATTTATTGATACTTTTTGTGTATAGCTTTTTTTAAGAAAATGTTTGTAATAAATGTGCATCACGAAAGTCAAATATTGAGAGGACCTTAATGGTGTGGATTATATTGTAAGTGCAAAATTTTCATTTCATGTAACCGAAAAAACTAGTTTTGATTAAGTAAGAAGACAAATTTATGTTGGACTTGGACTACTTTCGAGCCAATTTAAGTTGAGCATAGTGCACGATTAAACAATGCTTCTCATGGATTCTATTTTTATAATTTGTTGGGTGTAGATAATGATGTGATTTGAAAGTTAGTTTTACAAAATGCCACTCCGCTGATCAATTTTCGCATGTTGGAATTAGTGGTTGAGTCAACAGCAATTATAGATAATACAAGTTGTGATTCAAATCCAGGCAATATTGCTAAAAGTAGCTAAGCACCATCTGCAGAATGTAACAATCCAACCGTAAATGTAAGACGGGATGATGAATTAGGTCATGAATCAGATGGTCACTCTGATCATTCTGACGACTCTGGTGATAGTAATGATGATGTCAACATGAATGATATCGAATCCAAGACCACAACTGTAGTAGTGATGTGGTGTATGTGAGTTTTATTAACCCTAATTAAAATATAGAAGTTGCAAGTATACAATCGTCTATCGTAGTACCTAGGGGTCGAATCCGCAGAGACAATTCGGTTTTAGTTTTCAATTTTGAGTAAATTTAATTTAAGCAAAAGTAAAAGAGAAAAGTTTCAGATTTGGATTGTTCGATTGATTTGGACTAAAATTTGAAAGTAAACTAGAACTTAACTCAATTAACAAACGATTATGCCTTGATTAGGCCTTGTTAAGATGACATATCCATAATTGTCAACACTTGTTTGGTGATTAATTTCTAGGTATTATGAGGGTATGATTTCAGATTTGGTACCAAGCGATATCTCTATTTAGGTATCGTGTTTGCACTAGTTATGGCTTCACCTCTTGGTACTTGGTTAAACTAGTCAAAATCCTTTAAGCACGTACCATCCTAATTATACTAAGCAATCATATGTCACCCCTAGGTACTTAATACAATTTGTTACGACAATTAGGCAAATCCGTAATCAACAAACGTCATCTCTCGATACTTAGTTCGTTAATTACCCTACTTACTATGGTCTAGATCTAATATTCAATATCTCTATTGCAAATAATAAATCATGAAGTAACAATTCATATAGCAAGCAAGCCATAAGATGGACATTCAATTAGCGTCACCTCTCGGTACTTAGCCAATCAATTGCCAAGATCACAATTCATGAAATTGCACAAGTAAAATAGAAAGCAAACAAATCCAAAAATTTATCACAAACAAGCATTTAAACAAGAGTTTCAATACATCCTAACAAGTCCTAATACAACTCAGCCGGACATGGCTAAGGGACTAAACATGGTAGAAGTGAAAAAGAGAGAAATAGAGAAAAGAGATATACAACCAAGACTGCCAAAAGTAGCGCTTCTTCTTCTTCTCTTCTTCTTCTTCATCTTCTGTAAAATATCTAAGTCCTAACCCTTTATTACTGGCTAAAATTCGTCTTTCTTCTTCTTCTTCTGCCTAATAACTATATCTATATACATGAAAGCTAGATCCTAAAAACAGACTGCTGAAACTTCCTATTTGTGCTTCTGTGCAGGTCTATTACGGGGGCAATAACCTCTGTTGCGACCGCAACATACCTAGCGTGGTAGTTATCACTCCTCTGCAATGTATGGATGTGGTAACTTCCTTAATTTGCACAGCCCTCTGTCAACTATTATTGCGGCCGCAAGGATATACCTTGTGCTCGCAATAAAGCTGCATTAGGCTGCTCTTCATCTCTTGGCCTGTAGAGGTTGATTGCGGCCGTAATGCATGTTCCTGTGGCCGCAATTAGCCTAGGAGATGGCCCAATTGCTTTTATTGCACTACTAGTTCATTCCATCAACCTTTCTTGTATTTATTCTGCTTCCAAATGCTATTTCGGCACTAAAATCCTTTGATAGTAGAATGAGGGCCCGTAGATGTCATTGACCCTTACATAAGATGAGGAGGATATTAGTAAGTTTCTTGCTCAGGAGATTCATATTGGCGGAAATCCTTTTGCCTATAGGATATCTATAAGGTAGTCCCATGATATAGTGTCGAAGGCTTTTCTGAAGTCAACCTTGAGTACCACTGTTGGAATTTGCATTTGTATAGAAGTATGATGGATTCCCTTGCTACCAGGAAGGTCTCCATCAAACTTCTTCTTTTGATGAAAGTTGTTTGGTTTTTCGAAATCAACTGGGGTAGCATTGTTTGTAGGCGATCAACTAATAATTTGGAGATTATTTTTATTATTGAGGAGATCACGCTGATTGGCAGGAAATCTTTGATTTTAAGGGTGCCTTCGTGTTTTGGGATTACTGTGATACATGCTTGGTTTAATCTCCAGAGATTCAATTCGTTGTTGTAGAACGAGCATATTAACTTGCTGACATAAAGTCTTATTGTTTCTTAATATTGTTGAAAGAATTTCGATGGGAAGCCATCCAGGCCCGATGCCTTTCCTTTGGCTAGGAAGGAGATGCATTTTTTTCTTCTTGTGAGAATGGCGTGTCTAGTCCAGACAAGTCAACCATATTTCCTGGGTGGACCAAAAGAAGTAGGCATTTTCGACGTTATGTGTTTGGTACCTAATGTATCCTTGAGGTGTTTTGAAAAGGCGAGAGCTATTGTATTTGGTTATGTTATAATGTTCCCATTAGCTTTCAGTATTGATACTCGATTGCCTTTGAACCTTTTGTTGCGACTGAATGAAAGTATCTCGTGTTATTAAATCCCAGTTGTAGCCAGTTCACAAAGGAGTGCTGTTGCCATTTGTGTTCCAACAATATAGCTAGGTCATAGGCGTGTTCCCTAAGTTTTAAGTGAAATGAAAATTCCTGGGGTTGCAAGACCCGGTGTTCTTCAGCTTTGTCCAAAAGTCCGTATTATTAGCTTTGTTGTTGATAATTGTGTATGTTGTTGCAAGATCCAGTATTCTTCGACTTCGTCCAAAGCCAGTATTAGTAGCTTTTGTAAGTAATATTGAACTATAAAAAGAATATGAGAGCTCAAATACCTCTATTTTTTGTGCCTCCAAATTTTGATTTTTTTTTAAATAAGTTGAGAGCGTCCACTACTTCATTTTCTTAACAAAAACGAAACATACAAACTCAACTAACAAAAATCAACATCCCATCTTTCCTCAAAAAAAAAAATTAACACCCCATGCCCACTATCACTATCTATAACTATAACTCTATACTATCGAAATCCAACTAAATGTCAAAATATCTCTACTAGCAACACAATATCTTTCAGTAAATCTAAACTCAATAATAGAATTAGAATAGAGTTGATTTTTGTTAGCAGTGGACATTATGTTGCTAGTAGAGATATTTTGACATTTGAGTAGTCCTCAAAGTAGATTTCATATTTCTAAAATTTATAGTAAAAATAATTATAATTCTAAATTATGCTCCTATCTTACTGCGTTCGCGCTGATATTCGAATATCGGATCTCTATTTATATTTGTAAGAACATCTACATTAGTAATTGCTTAGCAATTGCTTATGCTTATGTGTCAATTGTTTTGTAATTGTTGGGTTGTATGGCTATTGCTTATTAAGCAATTATGAAAAAGAATTGTTTATTTAGCAATTATGACTATTTTTTTTTGAAGATGAGTTGGTCAAATGTTTAATTCTTATTGATTAAGTATTTAATTCTTAATTGTTTGCTTGATTGTATCAATGTAGAAATGAATTGTTTAATTTCTAAAATTTCTACAATTACTATTTAGCAATTAATTTCAATTGCTCTATTGGAAATGCTCTAAACACTAATCGAATACGGAGTCGGTAATATCCCACGTTTGCACCTCTACTGTCATCGATACCAAATGGGTTCAACTAATCCAATAAGAATAATCTGTAGTTTCAGGTACCAAAGTGAATAATACCAAGCCACAAAATAACAGATCTGAATCTGCTGCTCGTATTTCAGGCCAGAGGTCCTGTTAGTTCCGATCCGACCGTCAGTTTAAGATGAACAATTGTAATTTAATTCAGAAAAATACAAGATTTGAACGGTTCACGTCGAGAACCGAGCAAGACGAGTAGGGAAAAACGCGCACCGGATCTCGGTCCCAAAACAACCTGCTCCAAGCGTTGAACCCTTCGAATACGAGCAAAGCACACATGAGAGCGTTGATTCGACAAAAAAACCTTTTCTGATACTCTTCTCTCAAACCTATAAGTTCCTTTTTTCTTTTATTACTGTAATTCCCTTGGATGGAAAAAAAGAATTGCTTTAGTTTAGTGTATGCAAGCTGTGATTCCAGGCCGCTAATTAATTGTTATTATTTCATGTCCTTATCGATGGTTTTAATTAGATATTTTAATGGTTTCTTTCTTGTCGTTTGTTGTTTTTGTGGTAGGTGGTCTTAACACTTAACCGTTTATCTGTTTATGGTGTTTGTTGATTCATTATTTGTCGTGCCCTTGAGGTGTTCGACATAATTACCCAAAGATTAGTTTGGTCAAAATTGATAGGGACCTGACACAAATTCAGATCGACATGCAGTTCAATCTTATTCACAATTCCATGTTTGTTCTAAAAATCCATGTAATAAAACTCAAGCATGCAACCAATAACAGGCCAACTAGATACCATTACATACCAGTAGTTTGAGTTAATTTACTGGTTATCAAAATAACAATTAACGAAGCTAAATCTGTTAGCATAACAAATGGATTACTCCTCTCTCTTGATGAACCAGTTGGTATATCAACATCTGCCTAATTACATCAGAATCAATCCTAGAGATAAAAGCATAACATGGTCAATTATATCTTTGATTGCATATAGAATGGGGCAACTCAGAGGTAGCAACATCCAATTTGTGGTCCTTGCATTACTGGTACCAAGTGTGTTTCAAAACATGTATGTGGTCCTGAAACAAAGACATCAACTTAGGGCCACCATTGATTTGGTTTAAACTAATTGTAAGCCCTCTTTGCGTATGATTTTAGTTTCTGCATTTTGCGGGTACAATATGCACCATTCACAGGACAATAGGACAACACATGCACATTTCTGTAACAACCCAAATTATCAAGGTTTAAGATCTTGCTTATGGTGGAGATAGCCTGATACAGTAAATTGGATCCATGTTGCCATGTTGGTGTCTATGGTCTTGTTCGTAGCTTGTATGAGCTAGTAAATTGTTCCAGACTGATGATTTTATGATTTTCTTTTCTCCTCTTTGATACTTTTCAATTCTATCTTTCTTCCGGACCGTGCATAGGTCATCTATTACATCGGGAATCTGAGCACCTACCATTGTATCACGCTGGATGTGATGTGAGCCGTCCGATCCGTGCAACGCATGCTTCAAGATTTGTGCCCCTGAATTCCAAGCCCCTAGTCCATATTGGCTGGTTGTCTCGGTGCAGTGCAGTAGAAGATTCTGACCCGTTACATTCTGCAAGTTGTTTTCTATTATTTCCATTTGTTATATATTCCACTTAACAATGTATAACTATTCATATTGTTATTTTTTTAATATACAATGCATGGTAAAAGCTGTTTCGAAAAAATATAATAAATCATTGCGCCCTCCCTCGAATGTCAGCGTGACTTTGTAACCAACCGTGGATCGGTGGATGTTGCCGGTTTGATAATAATTGTATCTCATTTGACAAATGCACCTTTCGGTTAAAAAGAAGAATAAATTTCGAAAAAATATAGCTTACCTTCATTAAAATAATAATAATTAATCATAATAATAATATTAAGAAGAAATAAAATAATAATTCAAAGACCTCTATCCTAACCTCTTCGCCTAAATCTAACCCAGTCACTCTCTGCTAAGGCACAATTGCAGGAAATGTTTTTGGTTTGACACAATCTTCACTGATGTTTAACCCCCAAGATATGAATTCTGGAACTACTTCTGCATGCAGTTGGAACCAGGAACTGATTATTGTTGATCAATTTTTTAATCTTAGGACATAGTTACTCTATTAATACAATAAAGAGATGCAAAATTTTTAATTTTTTTCTTTTACCTTATAATTAAAAATGTACAAAGTCTGAAAATTTTGTTGTACAAAAAGAGTTAGTTCTTGATCTAATGGTTAAGAGCAATGATTTTTCAAAGGAAAGTCACAAATTCGAAATTCAACTTGAAAGGCTTTAAATTACAATTTGAATTAAACTTCTGGCAAATGGCAAAGACCCACTTCTTCTCAAAAAAAAGTAGCTCTACAAAAGATCGAAAGGTAATAATATCAAACGGATTCACACCTCTTTAACAGAAATGAATTTTCTTTAACATATTTGAAATACGTACATGCATTTACGACATAATTAGTACATTGCAAGCATAGATTACATTTCTGATTCCAAAAAAGATCACTTTCATACAACAACTGGTTTACTTTGTATCAGAAATCTAGTATGAGTTATACAAAATCCTTAAAGTTCATCAGGCCACAGAAAAGTTCCCATTGCGAACGCTCGTTTTTCTTCGACCGAACCATTAAAGACAAGACCATATTCTCTCAGTAGCTGATCAAGCTTCCATTCCTCCATCCTTTCATAATCCTGTTTCTTGTACCGAGGATAATCGAGAGGCACTTGAAATGTCTCACAACTCATACGAGGGCTACTTTGTGTAACTGGGCTCAGGCACTCTTTCGAGTAGTCGTTGCTTAGGGTCCGAAGGAGTTGCGCACCAATTGCTCGAATGGATAACCCTGGAGCCATTTCTTTTCTTCTTTCTCTCTTTCTATGTTTGATCACAAATTGTTACTTGTTGAGGTTGCAGTGGAGAGAGGTCAAAGGGGAGGTAGTGTATTTATAGGCTCAACTTAACTATCAATCAAAATATAATTATAAAAGGATGTATTGCCTGCACGTATAGCAATTAATTACATTTTAAATTATATGTAGTTTTTGTCTCTAGAGAATTCTACTTCATTTAAAGATGCACTATCTGAAAAACTAGCTAGGTTGCATACAATTGATGGTGGCAGTAGCAGTGGTTTTTGCGTTGCGTAGTGGTCAGGGTATTAGGCATCATATTGATGAAGGAATTGGCACAAACAGCTGGTATTTCCTCTGATATTGACCACTTATAAAAATATATCTGTTGCTCTCATAGCATGTAATAAATATCCAAAATCAAGGTTCTTGGCAACGGATTTAATTGGGAAAATGAATATCAGGCAGAATTTCATATACTTGAACTGTCCCATATAGTACCAAAATGAATATCAGGTAGAATTTCAGATACTGGAACTGTCCCATATAGTACCTAGAATTAACGAAAGTTTGAAGGAAAAAAATTCAGCAAGCCACCAAGAAAATCCATATTTCGCATCCGCTCTCATCTCACGCTCTCTTTCTATTTTGTCTTATTATTATTTTATATTATTTCTTTTTTAATGTTTCTTCTTTCTCTTCCGACTGGTTCTCACTTCTTCCTTTTTTTCTCATTTTGTCTCTTTTATATTTTCTATTCGACGAGAAATTGCTAAAAATGACGAAAAAACAGTCAAAAGCAACGATCGTTAGAGATGGGGATGGTGTTTGAAGTGACGACAGATCTGACAACAAAGAAATGGTGGCAGATCTGATAACGAAGATGTAAGGCAATGAACGCTGAATGCAAAAGTAGGACAAGGCATGTTTCCTCCATGACACCTTAAGACTGTCTATAACTTTTTTCATATTCACCATTACTTTTTCACAACAGAAAAAAGAGAGCAGAAAAATGAAAATTAGACACAAATCTAATATAAACACTTGTTTTAGTAGTATAATACCTAGTGTGTTTAGTTAACATATCATTCACGTGATGTCAATTACCACACACATCAAATGATACGAACTGATTTGCAATATCTAATATAAATAATGTTGGGTTTAACTCAATCTTGTTTGATAATTTGCAAAACCAACATTGGACTAACATCTGCAAAAGTTTAGTTATGTGTTTGCAGGTACTAATTGACATTTGCGAGGTATAAGACATGTAGAACAAGTCAAGACAAGTACAATGATGCAAGAAACATGCAAAATCGAGCAAAATTGAGGCTTGCATTACAGAATGCCAGGAAAGGCTTCACAATAGTTCAGGAAGCATTGTAATGGAATCTATGAGAGTTGTAACGATCATAGTAGTTGAATCGTAAAGTGTATCGTGTATCGGTGGATTTTGTATCGTATCGTGTATCGTGTATCGTATCGTATCGTTAAGATACGCTGAGCTATTTTTAAAATAACAAAAAGAGTTATAGTAATTAGTATCTAACAAAAGAAACTCTAAATAACTAAAGAAACTATCATAATTTTAAAGGGTTTCACAAATTGACGCGAAATAGTGTCATAAAGGAGGGAAAAACAAATTGTCGGGACCGTTTGCAGTTATTGAGGCAAAATCGTGGATTCTATTGAACGGTTTATGAATCACAAGTAAATAAGATACGCCACGATACGATATGTGTATTGTACTCCTGTATCGTCGTGATTCGCAAGATACACTCCATCTCAGATACACATGTAAGATTCGTATCTTTGAGCCTCTGAATCGTATCGAATCGTGAGATTCATATCCCACGTATTGTAAGATTCGCGAGATACACTCCATCTCAGATACACAGGTAAGATTTGTATCTCTTAGCCTCTGAATCGTATTGAATCGTGAGATTCGTGAGATTCGTATCTCGTATCGTAAGATACTAACTACTATGGTAACGATAATGTAGAAAGAGGTCCAGAAGTCAGAATGCCTAGAGCTCAAGAATTCTATTAAATATTGAAAAATCTGATAGTTGTGTTATTGTAACGCATGGGAGAGACGTTGTGAAGCGTTATAACGAACCCCCGAGGCGTTGTGACGGTTTCCTGCATACATAGGCTCAGAAGTCAACTGCAAAGTAGAATGAGGGTATTTGAAGAAATCTTCAGAGGCATTATAACGCATGCGTTATATTTTGGCGCCTTGAAGATCAATGAAGCATTGTGCCTATATATACAGCCATTTTTCTTCCAAGAAGATCAAGAAAGCATCTCCCAAGTTTACAACCAATAAAGAGCACTTTTAAAGCATAGAGATCATGTTGTTTAAGCATTGTAACCTCAACCATTGTAAGAGCTAGAGTTTATATAAAATACTATTGTTAATCATTTTGTAGCGATACCTTGCAGACTTTGTTGTGAGTTGCAAGAGCTTTGTTTGATTCAAAGATTGGATCATTTGTTTCGTGGAGGAACTTTTTGTAAAATGCTTTTGGTATAGTGTTTAATTTCGATCCAGTGTGAAATCAGAGATTTCATGAATGTTGGCAAAGATTGACAAACCATGTTATATCACGTGTCACTTGACTCTTTCTCTTGCTCTTTCCCTCTCTTTATCTTTTCTAACATTCTTGGGTATTTATGTTGCATCTTTTATTATTATTTGAAGTGTAAGATTATGTGATTGCTAAGTAGCTTAAGGTCTTGTTGAGTAATATACGTTTCTGCATCAAAATTTATTAATTCTACCTTAAGCTCCAATTTAAGTAGGATTTTCAGTTTTTAACAAACACTTATTTTAGTAGTATGAACACTTACTTCAACTAATCTAAACATATTTTTTATTTAGTTTCCACCACATTATGTGGACTGTGATGAACATTATTGGCAAAAGTATTTTGTATACAATACATATTTTCAAGTGCATAACATATTTGAAATGGCTAGTATGAACACCATTTTCTAACTAATCTGAACATTTTTTTATTTAGTTTACACATATTCTTTGATGAACATTATTAGTGAATGTATTTTGTATATCATACATATTTTCAAGTGCACAATATAATTGAAACAACTAGTATGAACATATTTTCTAACTAATTTGAATACTTTTTATTTAGTTTACACATCATTCGGTGATGAACATTATTAGTGAAAATATTTTGTATACCAGACATGTTTTCAAGTGCACAACATATTTGAAACAACTAGTATGCATATCTTTTCTAACTAATGAACACATTTTTTATTTAGTTTACCCTCTATTTTATGATGAACATCATTATTAGTGAAAGTATTTTGTATTGATACATATTTTCAAGTCCATAACGTACTTGAAACAGCTAGTATGAAAACATGCCTCAACTAATCTAACACATTTTTTATTCAGTTTACACCTCAATCTGTAATTAACATTATTAGTGAAAGTATTTGTATATATGATATATTTTTTCAAGTACACAACATACTTGAAACAACTATTATGAACACATTTTCTAACTAATATGAACATCTTTTTTTTATTTTGTTTATATCACATTCTTTGATGAACATTATTAATTAAAGTATTTGTATAACATAAATATTTCTATGTACACAACATACTTGAAATTACTAGTATAAACATCTTTTCTTACTAATTTGAACATTTTTTTTATTAATACGAGTTATGAAAATATTTAGAATAATGTGTAGAGCTAAAATGTTCAAAAGAGTGCGTGTAGTTCAACTTTTAATTTTTATTCGGATTTGATTTTTTTTATAAAATAAGTTAAAGAGACGAAAGTGGGGAACGAAATTGTGGAAATGTAGCCGAACCCTATTTTTAGTTATTCGCCGTTACCTTTGTATCAATTCAAAGTGGAATAATTATTGTTTCTAAAACTTCTCCCACAATCCCCATAACGCACCCGACCAAAATTTTGCTGTTCTTAATAGGTAAATTTGCCTCAATTTTTCTGCATTTTTATTTGTCCTTCTTATACAGTTCTTTTTATTCCTTTTCACAAATGAAATATGGGGAAAACATTCTTAGCGAATTCGTATTTTCTGAAATGATCACCATTTCAAAACATAAATGGACAGTTTTGTGTGTATTGGTACTGTAGCAATTACTGTGCGGCGGGGTACGACGCTGTAGTTGCGGTGAGAATTCAGGAGGAGCTCGCTGCCCATTTCAGTAAGGTATTCCAGGAGATGTGAATTCATTCTTAGCCACACTATTTTTCTTGTAGTAATGGGAGGCCACATGTCTTTTATTTTATTTCTTTCTTTTTGTAAATTTCAATCAGAAATTAATTTGAATTTTGAACATGCATTTGTTTCTCGACAGCACCCAACGATGTTAGACAGAATTCTTGATATAATTCATTTTATATCATGAGTCAATTGAGCATATGTTTGAAGCTAATTAACACTCATGTTTATTATTCAAAACAACTTTGGTATAATTACACCAATTCGTGAAATTAATCAAAGATGAGATTCGCAATTTAGTGATATCTGTGAAGGTGTAATATGCTTTATTAAATATTTACAAGAAATTATGCTGAGTTGTTGGGTAAATATGAAAGAATTCAATAGTTGAAGTGCAGGTAAGAGATATTAAATAATTAATAGATAGTACGAAATAGAAAAAAGAGATAAAGACATTAATTTAAAAAAGTATTTGGTAAACTAACTTAATTTTCAATCAGCTGGTGTCAACTACTGAATTATTTATATCAGATCTTACAAAACCATTTTTAAGATGATATTCTATGTGCAGTTATTATTTAATAAAATCAGGATTCTTTCGTCGGTATCTCAGCTTATGGATTGGGACAAGGTGGCCGTAGGAAATTCTAGAAAACAAAGAAAAGATTATCTTGTACAGAATATTTTAAACTCTCCGTTATATTTTTATTTTTCCTAACATATCTATAATTCATAGTCGTAATACAGCAGTAATGTTGAATATTTTCATTTTGTTACATTCACTGGGCTTTATTTTAAAACTTCGATAATTCAAAACCTATTGTTCAAATGTCAGAACAAAAATGGAAATTACGATTTAAACTATTTTGTTGGCGCATATAAACACAACAGAAAGGAGATTTAGCAATACCCATAAAACAACGGTTATTGAAGTAGTTGTTAAACACTTTTTGCAGAAGTGCAAAAAAATTCTCTGAGAATAAAACAACGGCTAAATAACTGTTGGTGTAGGTGGAGCTATGCCAATTGTGTAAAATAACTGTTGCTTTTTCTTTTCAAAAAATTTTTCAAAATTTTAGGGCAACAATTTTTAGAATTACCGTTGTCGTAGCTCCACTTATGCCAATGCTTATTTTAAATAGTTGTTGTCTTATTTCCAACCTATCTTAAAATGAACGTCTCGCGACTTTTTCTTTGTCTCCTCCCCTCTGGCCGCCTCCACAACTTCTCAAACTTCTATGTTGCCCTCTCTTCTTCACCTGGCCGCCTCCACACCTCTAGTTGATCTATCTGCTATAGGTGTGGATGTTATCAACGATCTCTATCACACACTTCTTGTTTTTCTGCCTCTTGCCGATGCCTTGGGTATTGTCGTACGAAAATGGTCGACTCTATCAGATCATTCATGTCCACCACCGATCTCGTGATTTTCTTCTCTTGTTGATGAGCTTTGTCGTGTTTTTCTCTTATCGTTGCGCCATCTGCATTCTCTTCTTTTAAGGTAATTTTTTATTTCATTATTTTGATATTTCTTATAATAGATAGAGTAGTTATTGTTGCAAGAAATTAAAAACATGATTTTTAATATGCTAAATATTATCATTATGCAAATTAGTTATTGTTGCAAGTAGGTGACAGATGTACCAATTGTTGGTACATACAAATTAGATCCGGTATCATGGGTTTCTTGACCAAAAGTTGATGCAAAGTTAAATTATTAAGAACTAGTTAAATATGATTTAGGATTTGGGGTTTCATATGAAATTGATTAGGGTTTAGAGTTTGATAAGAAATACTTAAATGGTAAAGAAATAAGTTAAACTGTTAATAATAGTTAGAAATAGTTAAGAATTAGTTATTTATGACTTAGAGTTTGATAAGAGTATGCATGAGTATTCTATTATTCTAATATAGCATGACATGGTGATATATGCTAATCAAAATTATTTTACAACACTTTTGTATGTGAAGCACGAATGATAGGGTGAAAATTCAAAAAATAGAGAAATTGATTTCACCCCTATCACGACACTTGATGAAACTTAGGTGTTTCATCTTAAAGAGAGAGATTGGTTTTTCATTCTAAAAGAAGAGGTTATTTAATTTATTTTTTTTACATTTACTGTGAATGTACTAACTATGTGTTATTTGTCTAAGAGTTTGTATTTATTTAGGAGTTCCTTGTGAGACGTATTGGATGGTAGGATTTCTAGTATATAGAAAACATGCGGGCCCCATGCAATCAAAAAATGAGTGCAAATGAAGTCAACTCTAGACATGAATGCACAATTTGTCTAGAAAGCTTCACAAACTCCAATCCCGCAATCCTATGACTAGGTCAACTCCTTCAGTTCTACTGGTCTCTCATGTTAGGTTTTTTATCAGGACATTGAACTCCTACACATAACTGAGTCTGAAGTTAAGTCTGTTGAATATTGCAAAATAGAGGTTCAATTTCTTGGTAAATAACCGAATAGAAGATCCTGCATTTGTATCATTGTGTTGCTAAGATAACAATATATTGCATATTTTTAGCTATCTTTTGTATTTTTTTTTCTAGTTAGGTGTTTTATTTGTATTTTGTTTTTTTTTCTTTATTATGATCATAGATTGTAATGCGACATGTTAAATGCAATATACATGTGCTATCTATTTTATCTGTAATTTGAAATGTTTGTGACAGTTTAAATGATATATTGACTAGCAAATATGAGACAACAGTATAAAAAGTTAATAAAAATATATATAGAGACTTAAGACAATGATTATTTGATAAATAATCATTTTCTTAGGCCTCTATGGCAAAAATAATTTACTAAATAAACGTTGTCTTGACGCGAATATTAAATTACTATTTTCTCTTCAACAACATTTATTTGTCAATGGTTCTTTATACGATTCACCTACCCTTTAGACACCAATAGTTGCATAGCCGTTGAGCAAGCTGATTTTTAACCGTTAACAGATTTTTTTTCTATGATATAGTGAAATAATTATAAATATTTTGAGTCAGTTTACTGGCTAGACTTGCCAAAGAGCTCCCTCGCACCAACTACATCGACCGAGCTCACTTCTATTCTTATATTCTTCTCTCTTGCATGAGTTGTTAGTTGATGCGAGCTTCCTCCACAGCGGCACATCTCCATCCCTCCATCCACCCACAGCTTGGTCAGCTCGACGGACAAGGTGAGCCAGCTCGACACTTAACGAGACGAACTCAAAAAACTCGAAAACACGTATCGATGTGAGCTAGCTCGACTCGTTTAGAACACGAGACGAGTTTGAGTTGCTCTCTACTCGTTCGAACTCGGTCTGCCCTACTCGAACTCAGCTCGTATGCAACCTTAGCACACAGTTGCACACCAAATTCCCCATTACCGCTGCAATCTCAATAGAGCTTAAGAGAAATTTTTGAAAGAGACATGACATGTACCTCTGATAGTCTGATCGGGCCATAGGAAATATTGCCCCATGGCGTAGGTAAAGCAAATCGAATTTTGCACCAATGGGAAACTATATCCGGCACCCTTCATTTATCCTGAAACAGCTTCCATCATTAATTAACTTTTCTCTTTTTTTTTTAATAATTGTCAGTAGGCTTACATTACACACTCAGAAATAAACAGAAAATGAACTTGAAATCCTCTCTAAAAATAGCTCCTGGCGAAATTTAAACTTCAGACCTCTCTTATGGAAGCCTTGTGCGACTATGATCTGCGCTTTGCTATATTTTGAGTCATGAGAGCAGTCTATCTCAATTTTGTGAGTATTTAATTCGTTATTTTCGTTAATTTAACCGATAAGTAATTTTCTTTATTAGATAAATAAATTCTTCAAAACAATTTCACTAGAAAGAGTTTAAAAATGGAAACATTAACACTAATTCTAGTTTTCATTTTCTTTGTTTATTTTAACAATTATAATTAGTGTAATGATAATTTAATGTGACTTATAAAATGTATTTCGAAAATTATAACTATAATTGCTAAATATGAACCAAGTTATTTGTTAAATGAAATTATGTATCTGCTAAACGGAGCAATTGATAGATATTAGATGGACAAAAATTTGAATGTGTAGTTATGTTTTTCAATATCTTTCTGTTTCTTCTCATTTCGAAAATAATCGATCCTGAGTGGCTGAGTCATGTCAAATACCATTTCTAATATTAGATACTTACTGGATTTTCATGATAGAAAAGGAATTGAGAAATGTTATTTAACATAAATCCAAATTAGCAAAACAAATAAACCAAAGTATTTAGTTATAAGGCCGGATAATTTTGTCAACAATTACTATTTAATTAAAAGGCTCCAGATAGAATATATATCATAATTTTTGTAGGAAAATAATATATGAATTTTGACATCTAGAACGCATGAACCTGACAAGATTACGTTCAGATACGCTTAAAGATTAATAAAATAATCAGATTTCAGTTTCCTATCATTCAGATATATAACCTGAGATGACTAGTAGGTATTCCATCTAAAAATTAACAAAAAAGATTAGCAAAACAGTTTTGCACGGGAACATGTGAACCACGATTTCATTCGTGTAACTACCAATCATATTTCTTTACGCGCACCAGTCCATAGTCGTGTTACGTGTATAACATTATCCGCTTCGTCAGCAAACAGCATACATCAAAAAATATTTTTTTGTATATCTTTTGTGATCTCATCGATCACTAAGACAAGATGTAAGAGTTCAAGGCTGATTCTTAATGTAATTATATCTTAATAAAGAAGTCATCAGTTTTGTCGTCACATAGTTACAACGTTGTCATTAGAGGTGGCAGAACCAGACCCGACCCGAGAAACCCGCCCGACCCGGTCCGACCTGAACCCGACCCGACCCGATATTTTGATAAAGTCAAACTACCCGAACCCGACCCGACCCGATCCGAGATGATCCATAACCCGAGACGAAGCGACACATGAGCGACCTGAGCCCGACCCGACCTGACCCGACCCGACCCGAGACGACCCATAACCTGAAATGGCACGACACATGAGGACCCAAGCCCGACCCAACCCGAGACAACCCATAACCCGAGATGGAGCTGCACATGATGACCCGAACCCAACCCGACCCGACCCGACTTGACCTGATACAACATGTAAATTGATCTAATCCTATCTTGCCAACGTCATAATCTAATTTTACTAACAAATTAACATCAGAGAAAGTCAAAATTTAATTGTACAATTCAATAACGCAACCCGATTTTGTCCGATTGAACTTAAAACTCAAAATAATACTTGAGAGTTGTCGTTGCAACCCGACCCGAACCCGACCGGATCTTGCCCGACCCAAGACCCAAGACCCAAAAGTTGTTGATGCAACCCGACCCGGTCTCGCCCGCCCCGACTCGTCACCCGAAAAAGATCGACGCAACCCCCGACCCGAAACCCGACCTGACCTTGCCCGACCCGACCCATGACCCGAAAGTTGTCGACGCAACCCGACCCGATCGCAACCCGACTATTGTAAACGGTCAAACTAACTCGACCCGATCCGGCCCGACCCGAACCCGCCCGATCGACCCGACTTGCCACCTCTAGTTGTCATATATATCCTTAATAATGAATTGCAATTACATTAATTGCATTATTACTGATGACAACACTAACTTGATTTTATAATTATTAATGAGAATCAACGATGTAATTAATTTGTGTTAAAATTTGTTGTCCAAGTAAACTCACTCTTTTTTATGTGAAGCACAAATTTAGTTCTGTACGTGAATGTGTCAAGTTGTTTCACTCTACAGGTCGAAATTCATCTATTATTTTATGACATATTTAATTCGATATTACATTTTTCTTGTTTTAGAAAGTTTCGGTAATCTATTTCTAGCCAAGGAGCCCACCAACCTCTGCCAAATTAAAGAACAATTAAGTTTATGAGCAAAATTATGGTGCTTACGCATGTATCGTACTTGTGCATCTGAACCCTTCGATGTGCATCGAAATTCGTAAAGATTCGTGCGTATCGAATCTCGATGCGCATCGAAGAATCCAGATGTGCAAGCACCATAACTTCACCCTAAATTTATTTCTATGACTATGATTCAAAAGTTTCACTGATCCAACGTCATACAGGTATACATAAATATAACTTTCTTATCATTTTTTTTTTCATTTTTCATTTATTATTGAGGGTATTATTTACTTAAAAAGGGAAATGATTGAAGAATACATATGTCCACAAAATAAGAATTTAATTAGTATTGTGTGACTAATAAAAAAATTGATGGGAATATCAGACACAGAGGGAGGGATGCTGATCATTTTGGAGATCATGCTAAACCCAATTATTAACTTTTTTTTTTAGTTTTTACTACTGGCCTGATGCAATAATGTGACAAAATTGACATTCGTCAGTTCTTACAAGTTACAAGTTACAAGTATTGTTACGGGTCTTTAAATTTTCACAATAGTAACTAATTATTCAGCCCCACAAATACAAGCCCATTTTCTATTTGCAAGTGAGAATAATTAATAAACAAAAGTTAAAAAGAAAAACCAAGAGCTAATAGCTGATATATCTCGGAAATCACATTTTTAGCCCTCTCCGGCTTAGGACGGATTGATTTATTTGCATCTTTGTCATTTTTTATTTTCTGGATACCAACTTGTATTAAAGATAATAACAATTATCATAAATACAGCTGGTGTGCGTGCAAGCATTTTCTAGTGAGACTAGCCTTTTATATACACGTTATATTTATATAATACATGACTTGATGAATTCTCCATCCTTCGACCATCCCTAATCTTAATACAATAGAGTTTGAACTGTTGCAGCATCCTGATTTTTTTGCAGAATCAAATATGGCGCAGATTATTGCACTTTCGAACGTCGACTACTACGTACAGCTCGAAGCAAAGAACCCGGCATTAACATCTGCTACAAGAAAGAGCTCGGTGCAAACAGATGCGAGAAATAAGCACACAAACGAATTTCAGATGCCGTTGCGCTATCCGCGGTATAAAATGGAGGATTATGAGAAGATGGAGGAATGGAGGTTAGATCAGTTATTGAGAGAATATGGTCTCTTCTTCAAGGGGTCAATTGAGGAGAAGAGAGCATATGTCATGGGGACATTTCTGTGGCCCTCTAAGATTTAGTAAATAAGATGCGTGTGCTCTGTTTTATTGTTTTCTTCTTTAACTTTCCTTTTTTTTTCATGTGAGTATTTACATTAATCGTCCTTTGTTTTATTAAAATGTACTTTTATTTGGGAACCTTACTTGGATCAAGTTTCTTAGGGGTTATGGCTAATTGATTAGCACCTTACATGTTTGAGTAGAATAATTAGTTTAATATTTGATAAGAAACAAATATAATTTTTATATAATTACAAATTTATTGGGAAAATGATAAATGTTCGATCAAAAGAGCAACTGTGGATAATTTCTGTTGTTGCCTCTTAATTGAAGAGTTAGAAAATGAGGAGTTGATATAATTATTTGCAAAAGTTACCTTTGCATGGTAAGCTTATATATGGCATCAATTCATGATCTAAACTATATCGCTAGGTAAGTTTATAAGGTTCTGAATCTGCTTGCCTCGATCTGACCGATCCGACCGCTCGTTTAAAATGGACGGCTGTAATTTGATTCAAGATACAGGTGCTTTGATATATTAGATTCGTTAGATGAATTTTGAGCGGTTCAGATCGAGAGGTGAACAGCCAAACGCAGAAACGGCGAACACCGGATCTTGTTCCAGTTTATAAATTATTATCACAGGTGAAAAAAAAATGTCTGGGATATTGGCTCAAAAGATAGATGACTGAATTGGGCTTGTCGTTTGGGCTATTATAGGCTATCTTCTATTTAATCTCTCTTCCTTCTTTTTTGGGCTTTTTATACATTTATTATGTTAAATAAATGGAAAGGAAAAGAGCAATTTCATTTCTCACTCTTAACTTTTCTCACAAATTAACTTATCTTATCTACGTAATAACTTCTGACAAATTTATTTTAACGGATGATTTTTCAAGGACGAAAATACTCTAAAAAACATAATAGTAATTTTGTCATTTAAAATCACTAGTTTACACTTAAAAAAGTAATATTTTTTAAAGGGAAAAACTTGGATATATCAAAGGTATACTAGATACTTCGGATTACTTTAGACTATTAGATACATCAAAATCCGTATTACAGATCAAGATCGAATAGTTTAAAGTGATCCAGAGTATCTTGTGCACCTATCTTTGCATCCATATCCCCTGAAAGGGTCAGCTCTTTCGTATTACAGAATGGGCATCGAAAATGTATACAGTAAAAACATTATAGCAATTACTGTGCGGACAACTAATTTGACTTCGGATACATTTTTTTTTGCTTACCATTCCGAGCCAGAGTACCGCACCGGATGCGAATTTCCTATCATTGGTGTACTCATTTTTTTCATTTTTTAAATACAAGATTAACAGTTTTTCTTTAATATATTATTTTGTCTTATTTGGGTGGCAAATAAGAGAGAAGTTGATTTTGAATGGCAAATTCACGAATTCTATAGTTTTGAGTGCCATAGAAAAGATTTCTTTTTTCCTTTTTATTAACAGAAGATGTTAGATAATCTTCAATTTTATTAATTAATTTGAAAATTTTAATTGTACATTTAATAATTAATATTTGGTGATTAAATTCTTCTTGCAAGAGAGAGAAATTTTAGAAAAACAGTTTGTAATTCTTGGTTTGATTCTGTTTTTTTGCAACTCACAATAATCGAATCGACCAATGCCGTTCTCCATTCAAAAAAATAAAAATGGAGACCTGGCCGCTCGTTTGGTATTGGATGCTCTCGATTCACTCCGCACCATTGCTTTATAATATATGAATTGCTACTTAGTAGTGGTTTGTACGGGTGCAAACGAGTCGAACACGAATGAGCTGAATCAAGTTCAAGATCGGTTCGTTACTTAGCGAACAAGCTGGTAATGAACGAGTTCATAATGAGCTGGTAACGAACGAGTTCATAATGAGCTTTTGACGAGTCAAACACGGACGAGCCACGAGCTACGAATATTTTTGACACTCCTAAACTATATGTTAATTAATATTGTGCAACTTGTACTCAACTATTGAAGTTAGATATTAATTATATCTATCAATTAAATTTATGTAACATGTGTTCTTCGTTAACGAGTCGAGTTAGACAAAGTTCATGATCAGTTCGTTAACTTAACGAGCTGATTAGTTCGTATCGTTAACAGCTCGAGCTAGTAACGATCAAGTTCATAACGAGCCACGAGCTACGAATATTTCTTGCACCTCTAATGATTTGTAATAGATGTTCTGTTTTTTGCCTTCTTTACTCTCGATTCTCAATTGCTAGTGTTTTGTTCTGTATTGATCAGAACAGTTCAACAGGAATCTCGATTCCTGCTGCACTTTAACAATTCAGATTTTGACCAATATCTTTGTATTACTACCTATAATGTGAACTTCGAAACGAATCAAACCACAACGACAAAATTAGGAGCGTTTTGTAGTTCTTTGTATTTTTGGTTCGGTTGGTATGTTTAAAAATTTGGTCTTAGAGCATCTTCATCCGTGAAACTCTATTAGTTTCTTAATAATGTCACATCAAATTAAAAAACTTTATTCTTTTTTAGTTTATAAACTCTTACATTTCTAAAACTACAATTAGAGTTTCTTAATCGCCACATATCAACTAACTATTTTTTTGTTAATTTTTTTAACCAATGATATTAACACGTCATAGTTTATAAATCCTGAATCAAAGTTTCTAAATAAGAAACTCTTAATCAAAGTTTCTGAATTAGAAACTCTGTTACATTTCTAAAACTGAGTTATAAACTGTCACGTCAGATTAGAAACCCTGAAAATTTCAGAGATGGAGATGCTCTTACCGATATAGATTTAGCGCCTCTCTCTTCTGGAACCGGATCTGCTGCTCGTAAATTCATGTTTGTCTCGATCTGGACCGTTCAAAATTCATCTAACGGTCAAAACATCTGCCTCCTGAATCAAATTACAGTCGTCGTAGCGATCGAGACAAGCAGGAAAACAAGCAGGGATTTACGAGCAGCAGATCCGGACTCCTCTCTTCTACCCTAGTAGTATATTCGGGGCTAAAAGCATTATAAATTTGGGATTAAAGCCATAATTTGTAGTAGTGATAATAATAAAGATAATGTGCATAATAACTTCAGTAACGTAAAAATTAAATGTAACTGAATTCGTCTATTAATATTAATAATGATATCGATTATAGTAAATATTTTCTCATTACAAAAGCTAAGAAACAAGAAAAGAAAAAGAAATTAAGAGGTATACATTCTCCGAAGTTCCTACAAAGCATTGCCGAACTATTTCCGATATAGTCCCTACAATAGTAGTATGATACCTATACTATTCTGTTCTTTTTAAATGATAATTTCATAAAACAATGTTTTGAAAATTAATCAAGATCATTCAATTTTTTAGAAAAATGGTCCAACCGGTGTGAAACGATAATTTTCTATCGATCGGTAGAACTTAACAAAAAAAAAACAATGTTTTATTATTATGGGCTAAAAGAATTTTACCAATCAAATCTATGAAGGGATAGAAATTCTATCACTTTGGCTATTTTTCCTAAAAGTACATCAACTATAGACAATAGCAAAAGAAAATATGCATTTATCATTTAAATATAAATATATCGCTAGAAATAAAGCTTTTAAATTTAATTATCATAAAACATTGCATATTTACTATAATGACTTTTAAGGAATTGTGCTACCACCTCGGAAAAAAAAAGAATTTTGTGAGTGTTGGTACTACTAGACGATAAGGACCTATTCGGTTTAAACCCGAGTCCACAAAAATAATAATGTTCTCATGAAAAAAATCACTGTTTGCTCCTCGGATTTTAAACCGAAAAATGTCTACTTGAGAACAATAGAAGAAACCAAAAGTTTTAATTGAAAAAGACAAGTAATTGTTTTAATTATGCAATTTTAATTTTAAAATCTGCAATTATTTGTTACATTTTTCTAATTTAAATGATTGCATCCCTTATCATTTGTTTGGAGTTAACTAGAAGTAACAGTTAGCTGTATAATATACGTTGTTTCAAAGCACTTGATGTCGATACGATTAAATTTGAGCCATGGATTAAACTGTATAATCAAACCGATCATTGAATGAAGCAATAATGCGGCATATATAGTAAATAACGGTCATTTTCTCGTTGATTCAAGTTCAACATTATAATGTCACAATATTATTTCTCCTGTAGTATTATTTGCTTTCGATGGAATTTGAAAACACTGGAAGGTTCTACATGTAAAATATTCAATTTTCCATCGAGCCCATTGATTTGAAGATTTCAACGTGCTAGGAGCGTATCTTCTAGTGTCGCTAGTTGAGTCATGCTTCTTCCCCTCCCCTCAAACCGTTCCTATAAAACCCTCTGTTTCTCATTTCATTTCCATGCTCAACCTCTTCAACCTCACCATAGAAACAGAGAGTGCAAAACAGAGAGGTGCAAGATGGCCTTTGGATGGTTCCTCCGAGCAATGCTCAGCCAAATTGTCGATACTATAGGAGACGACGCTACCAAGAATCAACAACCAAGAAATGTCCAAGCTGTGAATTGTTCTGAAACAGAGAGCAAAGGTTTCATGGTTATACCGAAAAAGAGCAAGAATTCATCTTGCGAGGGGTTTCGTATGCCGCTTCACTACCCACGTTACAAGAAAGGGGATTATGAGAAGATGGAGGAGTGGAGAATCGATCAGCTTCTAGGAGAGTATGGTCTAGTCGTCAAAGGTTCGCTTGAGGAGAAGAGAGATTTTGCCATGGGAACCTTCTTGTGGCCTGATCAAATGTAGGACGATTGTAATAGATTTGGTAATTTTAATTTAGTAATTTATGTATTAAAAATTGTTGGGTAATTTATGTATTAGAAATTTTCGTTGTTTTCTGTTACTCTTTTATTTGGTTTTCTTTTATTACTGAGGAGTATATGCTATGAGGTAATAGTTTAGTATCATACGACTATACGAGGCTTATAGTATGATTAGAGTTTGCTCTGTGCGGTATTATTTCATATAGTATTAATTATTAACCTTATTATTAACAGAAAATAGTTTTGCAACATACTACTCAACAATTAATAAAACTGCCATTTAAAAACAAAACCAGTGTAAACCACAAAATGTAGGAGAGTTGTAATAGATTTGGTAATTTTGATTTAGTAACTTATATACATATAAATTGTTGGCTAATCTATGTATCATAAATTTTCGTTTATTCTTAGTTACTCTATTATTTGTTTTTTTATTTTCTATTGAGGAATAAATGCTATGAAGTACTAGTTCAGTATGATAGGAAGCTTATATTATTATTTCATGTTAGTCTTTTATCTTCTTTATTTGCTTCATTTAGAAAAAAGGAAAAAAAAGAAAAGAAAGGAGAGCTTAATTATCTGGTCTGGTTTCCATTAATAAAAACCGGTTTTACAACATACTAAAAAATAAAACCGCCATTTAAATACAAAACCAGTGGTAAACAACTAGCCAACCCCACCTAAAACCTGTCGATAATTCCCCTTAAAACCGGCCTCAGCAAGTGGATTCATCTAAACTAAAATCAAAGAGTTCATTGAATGGTATCTGGTGCCAAGTACCACATTATGGCCTCAGAATATGATCAAACATGCAACCTAAAAGCCCAGAACATATAATTTGTGCTTTGATTTCTCATTTGTACCTTGTCTCTAGGGCTGTTATGAATTGTGTTTTGAACGTTTTGTGTTTCGTTTCGCTGTGACGCAACGTTAAACGCAAGAGATTTTTGTGTGTTTGTTAAATGCAACGTAAGACGCAAATGATTTTTGTTGCGTTTAGTTAAATGCAACGTAAAAGCAAATGGTCACTTTCGTTACGATTATTTTGTCTTGCGTTTAGAACTCTACAAGTCTGAAATAATTTGGAGTGCAGAGTAGAAATAAGAATATCATGTAAAAACTTAAATGTTGTTGCAGATTGAGATGACTAAAAATGACTTTTGCATTCACATGCAAATGAGATAATATATTCTCTCTTCTTGATTGAATACAACACATAAGTATTATTTTGTGATCCAAATAGGATAACAACCATTTTAGAATATGTGAGATATAAAGTGGATAGAAAGTCAATTTTATGATGAGGTTTGTACCGAATTCGATCATATAACAAATTTATCTTAGTCTATTTTAAGAATGTATGCAACTTTTTTCATAAATCGTTCTTATTTTAGAAATTTGCAAGTCTCATAGGACACAAACTTTATCTTTTCGTTATGTTGTGTACTTGTAGGCGTTCAAAAAAATGAAACGTTTGTAACGTTTCTTACGTTTAACTAAAGGCAAACGTAAACACAACGTAAGACGCAAGAGAAGTTCCTTACGTTCGTAAAACACAATGTAAGACACAAGTAGACATTAGCGTGATCATTTCGTGTGTTTAACAAAGCTACTTGTATGTTTGGAAACTTTAGATGCAGAGCATTTGATTAAAAGAATAAAAAAACTAGATAGAAATTTAGAACTAAGAAGTAAAAGAACTTGTGCCAACCAACTTGGTCCATTTCTTCAAGCCCAACTTTGATCCATAATCAGTCTGGCTTAGAAATGTTATTTCAATTGTTACTTCTAAAATGGGCCTGGGCTTAACATATCAAAATCTGGGAATGACAATTTATACGCATCTCGGCCCAAAGATATTTTGTGAATGCATCCTCCTGTTTTCTCCATTTCACCAACCTCATGATATCGACTCTCTGTTCCATAAAAAAATGTCAATATCATATTATCATATCATAATGTCATGTCATATTTCCACTTATCCATAATTTAGTTAGCTTTATAAAAATCTGATTTCATATATGATTATTCTTCCACTCAATCTTGTCTAGTGTCTTTTTGTTCCATACTTTTGTTTTATGGTGCCTGTCTCCGTGACAATTTATGAATATTATAGTCATTTTTTGTATATGGTAAGTTTCACCTTAAGATTCTATATCATTTCTTGAGATATTATATTTCGTACTATAGTAACTAAATTTGAGAAAACCTTGATGATTCATCGAAACGAATTGAATAAGTTTCAAACTGTCCGATAAATATAATACCGGTATCATGCATACATACAGTGGCGGATTCAGAATTCTCGTCAGGAGTTTAAGATTTATGATTTTTTTTTCAGGAGATCGAAATAATGGTTATTTTTTTTAAAAAATTATCTTATATTGTCATTGGTACAAAAAATTTATAGTATATGATCATTTATTCAAAAAAATTTCAAATACATAATCATTTTAAAAAATGTAATATATATAATTATTTTTTAAAAAAAATAATTTCAAGGGTTCAACTGCACTCTTGAGTGCATGTGGCTCCGCCACTGCATACATATGACATCCGCAATGCTAAATCTCATATTAGAATTGGCGCACCATTTGTACCGAATTTTTTAAATTATTAGATTAATTTTGTGGTCAGTTGATCACATCATTTCTTGTTCATATTCGGTAGCTTGTGTTTGTGTTAAGAACATAAATAAAAAGAAAAAAAAGTTCATCTCGCTAAATTTGGTAAACCAAAGAATCAGTCTTTGTTTTTGGTCTAGTTGCTAAAATTAATGTTTTTTTTGTGTGTATGAGAGATCATAAATTCGAAATTCAGTGTCTAATTTTTGTAGATATTTAGAGTTGAGAGGTTTTAGCCTCATCTTCTATCTCAAATAAAAAAAGAATAATATTAGTTAACCAAAATGCTTTACTCTTTGATCAGGAAGAAATTCACAATATTTCTCTTCAATTAACAAAAAATAAAGTTCAATTGAGATTATTTTAATTGGTTTTTTAAGCTATGAGTGACAAGAGGAATTCATCAACTGCAAAAAGACCAACCAATTTCATCTAATTTATCAAAGTCGCCACTAAAACTAGAATTTGATAATAAAGTGCAGCACTGCTTTTAAAATAAAAAATTAAAATATGAGGTAAAAACTTAGGTACTCCAAAAGATAGTATACTGGATACTCCAACTCATCTTGATTGTTCAATTAATCGAAATTGGTGAAAAGTAATTTACTTTAACTTTTGTTGTGTTTTCAAAAGTCACTTTTCATCGATATCAATTAATTGAACAGTACAAATGAACTAGAGTACATAGTGTATCAATTTTTTGGAGTATCCAAGTTTTGCCAAAATAATATGAAGCAGAGATAAAATATTTTCTAAAATAAATCGGAGAAATCAATAGAGATTTTGAAGCAGAGATAAGATGAAATAAATAGATAATGTATAAAAGAGAAAGAATAATAATTCTTGGCCGGATATTAAGAATCACGTATTTCTTTTCTTTTTTCTGTTAATTTTGTTTTATATTGTTTTAGGGAAAGACCACGGCAATAAAATGGTCACTAATAGTTATTATTTAGTTTCTTGTAAAAAAGGAACATCAAATATGTGATTATATTAATGGTTAGCTACTAATGATACCACATTTCGTCAGGGGCGGATGTAGGCTATACCACTATACCAGGGGCACTTGCTTTCTGAAAAAAAATTTGCAAAATTATTTAGTGTATTTGTACGATTTGTCAACTTTTTTGTAAAATAATCATGTATATTTGAAAATCTGTGTTATTTTGTTTTCTGAAAAAAATTATAAATCTTGCTCCCACTAAAATTCTGAATTCGCCGTGCATTTCGTTATCATTAGTACTAAGAGTTTAGATAAAGAAACTACCAAGTGGAATTCCTTTTCATTTCATAAATAGTGGAAGAAACCACTTAGCTCTTATATAATAATTAATTATGTCAAAATCCTCGAAAACTATTTTTTTCTGGAAAATTCCAATATTGTTAAAGACTCAACAATTCCACACGCAAAAAATATTTGACAGGGAAAATACAGTACAAACTGCTAGTAGAATGCTACAGTTGAATTTATATATTGAATCATCTTAACTCGGAATTTTGGACCGTCCGATCTGTCCTGTATGCATTTAGATTCGTGCCCCGTATTAAAAAAACCATGCAGTTCATCGAATTTTGAACTAATACGGAATTAATTATTTTATCACTAAAAAAATTGTAGATCTTGTACATTCAAAGAATTCATTCTGCATTTTTTCAAACTCAACATTATCAGTCATGCAATAATGATATTTTGTGATTTTTCCTTCACAACAATTAGCAACCAAATTTTAATAAAGCATGTGCTTTTAATTCTCTTGATCTTTTTTGTTGAAATAAATAAATAAAATGCAAACTATGCAAATTTGAATACATTATTGTCTAGGAAAATGTTTTGGCGATACGCTTCAACGGCATGTTATTTTGTATTGAAAAATATTTATGCATGTTAAGCTTTTAACATGTATAATTATTTTTCAATACAAAATAACATGCAATCTAATTCGAATAATATACATAACAATACATTTAACATTCATAACGATTCACGATGACAGCACGTATCAATTGCGTATCAATAAAGCCTGTATATCTATCACCTCCCTATCATTTATTACATCCGCCTTAGATCACGCTAACACCCAAAACGTGTTTCTTGGGGCGGAGTCTTCATTTCTTGTTTCGTGTCAAAGGAACAAACACTAAACAAAAATAAAGAAAGCGTCTCATCACTGTTCCTTTTCTTGTTATAAAGGCAAGTGTTCCTTTTCTTATCTTAATCGTTTGTATAATAACTTCTTACACGTCACCGAAGCATTTATTTTACCGTTGGGTTCAAGATAAAAATGAACTTCTAAACTTCACTTCCAATTTACTGATTTATAGCGATACACCGGCCACGCATTACCCTAAGCAAAGCTCTTGGATTGTATTCCTCTCATATTCGTCCTTAATTAAATTTTTTTTGAAATAGTATATACCAGAAATAGGGCTGCTAATGGACGGATTTCAGTCCATGTCCAACTTAGTCCGCTAATGAGGAGTTGAAATCCATGATCAAATCAAATTCATAATTATCTACTAATATTCAGTTCATGTTCAGTTCATTCTATAACCGAATAATGTTCGCTATTTGTCCATAAGCTAATCATATGGACGTGATTCTGAACACCACAGTGCACTTTTCTTTTTAAATGAAAGCTCTGTCATCACTCTATTGAATAACTTAGGTTTCTTTGTGCGAATAACTTAGTTCTTTTATGTGAAACAGAGAGTTAGAATTTGGTTGATCTATTGGGATGTTTGAACATATTTTCATTTAATTCACATTGAGCTCGTAATTAGTCCATAATTTGTCCATGATTGTCCATAATTAGTCCAGTTCAGTTTTATCAATTGGACTTGGACTGAACTTTAACCAAGACCAAGAAATAGTTCATTCCATAAATGTTCGATAGTGTTCAGTCAATTTTGTTCATGAACCGTCATATTCATTAACAGCCCTAACCAGAAAGCAGCATGTAAAAAAATATTATATATATATGAGAAATTCTGCTATAAATCAAAATTAAGTTGATTATACTATTATTGATGTAAAATCAACTTGATTACGCAATTATTGATAACGATCAATTATTGTAATTGATTTGAGTTTAACTAGACACGTCCAGTGGAAATCGATGGTGAGATCGAACTTGAGCTCGACAGAATATTTTCCTAAATATTATTGGTCTGCTTCAAAATTTACGAAAATTATAATAAAATTAATAATTAATTAAATAAATGATATATGAACAATACCATATTCCACAGCTAGCTAGTTAACTTAATTTAAATTATGATATTTGGTCCAGTAAAATATTTCTAATAAAATAATAAGATGTGAGTACTTGTTACTCATAACCCGAGGATGTTTGTCCAAAGAGGTGGGTTGCAAATGTGGGTTCCAAAGAGGAGGTCCGAATCTGCTGCTGGTAAATTCCTGTTTGTCTTCGATTCGACCGCTCGATCGTCACGGACGGCTGTGATTTGATTCAGGGGGCAGATACTTTGGCCGTTAGAGGTGGGTTACATAATCTTAGAGTTGAAAGCAAAAATATGATGCTCCTGCTACTATACATTGAGTTTGTATCTGCTGTTATTCTTGGAGATAACGTGACTATGTTATACTCTGATCCGACCGCTTAAATTTTCACGCAGATGAACGAATGATCCAGATGGACTGCACGAGACCCGATGTATTATATATTTTAACTGTTAGATCAAAAATAAACTGTCAGATCTGAAAATAACAGAACCCTGTTATCCCCTAGAATAACAGCAGATATGATTCCCTATATATTACAAGCTCATTCGTTTCTCTTGTGCGTTTAATATCTCAATTCATGTGCAAAAAAATAGTACACTCTTGTCTTTTTCCAAAACAATAATCGTATCATGAACACACAATATATATATGTTACATGGTTAACCAATCCAAACAAAATTTCTTCTTGATAGTCTCTTAATAAAAGAAAGCAAGACTAGAAATCAAATAATACAATAAAACTAGCAATTTATTCTAAGCTCACATTTGTTGTTCCCCATAATTACCTAACAAGCACACTCAATTCATCACAGAAGAAATGAATCAAGAAAATATCAATGGTTTATAAGTACAGAAACAAAATACAAATACACTAACCTCAGTTGCTATGGCTTTAATTTTCTTGTACATTTGCAATATGAAAAGTGGAAATATAACTAAATCGATAAAGCTAATTTGTCCGCTCCTCCGTCAATCTAGGTCTTAAAAATGTAGTCATTAATTGTCAAAATTCATGCAAATATAAAATCTTATCTCTATAATCTTTAATTTCTGAATTTTTTGTGTTGCCAAATAATAGTATGTTATACTAGACTTCTTATTACAAAAAACTGATATTTATAATTAAATTCGTGCAAAAAACTCCAATTAAAAACGTGGTTCAATATAACATGTCCATAGATGCTCTCAAATATATGAGTGCATTCGAAAATTATACTAAAATTGTTATTCTTTAACTGTTTAATATGTACACTCAAATTAAATATTATATCAGACTTGTTATTATCTAACCGTTTATTTATGTAATAAGAAAATAAATTTTGTTAAGGAACCCATTTTTATGTAAAAAAATTTGCATTATGTTTACAGAAATAACTTTATAAGAAAAGAAAATCGAAAAAATTCTCGTATATAATTTGTTTTTTCTTTAAATAACTTTTTTATTCTCTCATAATTCATGCATCTCATGAATTTATTTGACATATCATAGTCTAGAGTTAGAGTTGTGAAATATGTCCAATTGAATTGAAAAGACAATCCCAATATAGCAAGCTCATGAATGCTCTTGAAATCATGGGCGCACTCGAATAATGGATGATCTTAAATCTGAGAACAAATCAAGTCTACTCGAATATTGGATAGTGGTTTTCTTTTAAATTACACATAACCTTTTTTAATATATTGCTTTATAAATCTGTATTTACAAAATATTTCAAGTTTGTCCATTTTGTTAGTCACACAAGACCCCTTTCAAATAAATAGACCTCATTCGAATATTTGTTAAGGTAGATAATCATTTACCAATCATAAACTTTTAAATAAAACTTAATCTTATGACTCATGTAGTTTTCATTAAGAAAGAATAATTCAATTTCTTAATAAAACTCTCTTTCCAAAAACTCAAGCCTAAATCTTGGTGATTTGTTAAGAAAACTAATTTTATTAAACAACAAGAATGAATGAGTCATTTCCATATAATGAGCAAAAGATGTACCTCACACAACTCCACTCATTGTTGGCCTAATAATGAATTCATGCAAGTTCCATAATTTATAGTAATAAGAGTCTTACTCATGTTTATCTCTAATTACTAGTTTGAAGTGGATAAAATTAGATGGAAAGATACTTTTATATTTTTTATGAACATAGCGAAAATATGACCTTGATAATTCTGGTAGGACATGTATTCATCCAAACAGTATAAATTATCTCATATATTTATCAAACAAATAAGCTTTGTGGGTTGTATAGCTTCCGCTTGCATTCTTGTAGCGTCATCAATCATCTTCAGAAGAAATACTTCGAAGCACTAGAAACCACTCGATCTTCATTTTACTTTAGAGTTATTCTAAAACAAAATGAAAAGTATATATATAGAATTATTAAATTTAAAATTCTATGTGGCATGCAAGACAAGAATGAATTAATACATGAATGACAAACTAACATTTTTGTCATAATTTAATTATTATAATTAATTAATAATGGCACCTTAAGACGTAATTACACATCAGTTATTACAACACACAAGACATTGGGAACCTTGAGCCATACAAATCCACAATCCTCATGTAAAATAGGGTTAGTATGCAACTATAATCTCACTGCACTATTTAATCTTATTTAGTTAAGTTCATATCTCTCAAGTTATCATTCCTTCTAAATTATTTTAAATTCCAAAAATAATCTCAATAGAATAAACATTTATCAATTAAATATCATTTCCTATGACTTTTAAGTTATTCCCACATGGCGAGCAAAAAGAAGTGCCTCATACAACTCTCACTCAGGCCTAATAACAAACCAAGTCATGTTTGATTGCCTTTTTAGAAAGTCAATTATTTAATACAACAAACATTCATCATTTAAATATTATTCTATATGATTCATTCAAGAATCTTCAATGTTCTCTAATGACTTTTAGAAACATAAATTGACTTTTTTGTTTCCAATCATCATTATTGTTAATTATTGATCCGATTACATATATTGTCTATTGATCATATTTTCAACATATGCAGCATATTGAGACCATTTCATCATTTAATATAGACCAGTTCGTCTATATTTGTCTTTTCTTAATTATGAACTTAGTTTACTGTCTAGAAAATTTTTTGAACCATCCAAACTATCTGCCAATTAACCAACAGGTGATAACTAAAGGCTATTAAAATGACATGTGCAATCATATTTTGAGTTTCAAATAAGACGATATTTCTCCATCTCAGGTGTTATAAATGGATGAAACACCCATTCTCATCAGAATATTTCATCAAACATGTTCTGTGCACTACAAAAAATACACCAAGATATTAGAAACATACAAATTTAGTGAACGAACAGTTCTCATTTGATAGCTTTGAGCATCGACCTTCGATACCAGGTAGAAGAAGAACGGGTCTAGATTCGAATTTTTCGCAGTTTCGCCATGCTTTCAGGAAGCTACAATCAACAGCTCAATTGATCAATTAGCTCCTATAGAATCATCATTAATGGAGAACTTGAGAATTTTTCATGTGTTGTCGTGTAGGTTTATTTGTGCGAATAAGGGTCTCGTGTAGAGGAGAAAAGTGAGAGGGATGAAATAGGAGATTTGGTAATATACAATAATCGAAATCGAAAAGGAACAAATGATTTCAAGAAAGATTGAAAGAAAAAGGAAGAAATAACGTTATTTAAGAAACAAATTTTAATAGAAACAAAGAAGACAACGAAAAGAATCATGGATAACGTTAATTTGATGGTTGGTTAGAGTCGGGGACGCAATAAGGGGCAGAAAGTCGGAAACGACATATTTACTCTAAAATATAAATTTCCAAAACTTTTTAATCGAATTTGTCCGATTGGTCGTGCTACACTTAGGGAACGTCTAAAGGGACGGGCCTAGAGGTCCTATGAAAGGGTCGGGTCTAAAGAGGGCTTAATAGGAGTCGGGTAATAAGGGCTTTGTTCTAAGGAAATAGGTCTGGCCCCTCTAAGGCCCGACCCTTATCAGGCTCTTGGGGTTGCAGAGGCCGGATCAGGGCCGAGTAATAAGGGCTTTGGTCTCTTTTTTATTTTTTTTTAATTGTGAAAGGGTTGATAAGGGTCTGAGGGGCTGGCATGAATAAGGTTTGCAGAGGGCCGGATCAGGGCCGGAAGAAGTCGGGGCTTGAAAGGGCTGGATAAATAGGGGCCTGTATTTTTGGAATAAAGCTCGACCCTTCTAAGGCCCGGTCCTTTCAAAATCTTACTAAAGACCGGATCAGGACCGAATCTAACAGAGATTTTACAAAAGCCGGACTGAAGATTAAGAGCTTATGGCATATCCCTGGCTACACCCCTACTCCCCTAGTTCTCAGCCATCCCATCCTCAACAAAAAAAATATTCCAAGAAAACAAGGTCGGCAAAATAAAAAAAAAATTTGACATGACTTGTTACAAAACAAAACTTTGACATTCATTCAATTTTGTAATTTGTAATGTATTAATTTGTGGGAATACGGAGGTAGTTGCAAATTTGTTTATGCACCGAACAAATTTATCAGTTATAGTTACTTGTCACGAAAGCAGAGGGAAAATTCAATATTAATCGTATTATTCAAATTAATTCCTGAAATACTAGTTCTGAACTTTATTAAATATAAAATGATCTTATTTTTTTCTCAACAAAAGAAGCATAAGGTATATTTTTCACATAAGGTATATTTCTCATTTACAAGCGAGTTCGTATATTGTGTTGTCACTTTGCTCAAGTTACACCAAATTCTACATATAGAAATCTTTGAATTTGCACAACTTTCAAGCAATCAATCCATGAAAAAATATCTCAAGAAGTTCCAATCCGAAATTACTTTAGGTCAATTATTCTTTCACTTTTACATGAATGATTAGGCAAAATATCTTCCCTTGTGGCTGTAGATTAGTTAGAAACTTATTAAAAAAGATACGAGTAAAAAAAATTCTTTTAAAAAATATAGAGGAGGGCATCACTTTTTAAACAATTTAACAATTTTAGTATCATGTGAATTTTAAATATTTTCATTCCAACAATTTCAACTTTGTTAAAGTGACAAAAGAAATAATTTTCAGGATTGGTACTTTTATAATTGGATGGACAAGTTGACAATGGTTGACAACGAATTTCAAAACATTTGGAGAAAAATCATAAAAATAGATGAAAGTTATATTAACATATTTTTCAAATTATATATTGACTTATTTGTGTTTTGAATTTAATGGAATTTTAAGTATCACTTGAAATATAATAAATCCTTATGGTTACTAATATGTCTATAATTTTTTATAATTAGATCGTTTGCACTTCAATCCGAAGAGCAAAGTCTTAACAATATAGCCTAATCTCTTGTATAATGGTCTTTTTTTTTTACTTTCATATAGAAGAAATTTTTGGATCGCTCAGAAAAATCACTTAAATTTCGTTACTACAAATCTGATTTTTTTTTCCGCTTAGAAAAATAAGAATCCTATATTGAAATAGTTAATCATGCAGTTTTTCTAACAGAAAAAATGTCAACTATGCATGATATTTCAGAAATGAAAATAGTTTAAATTTAAAAGTATAACGTTAGTTAAACCAAATCATTCTAGAACCAAAGTCGGTAATTATTCTACCAAAATATCTAACATATATAGAAATATGTTATGTAGCTGCACCTTAATAACTACATGGATTAAAGAATGTTATAGTTTGTTCCATGAAAATATCTGTTGTTGTTGGAGCAGAAAAGTAAAAAGGATTTTATTTTTTATATTTTATGCCTAACAAGTAATAACATTTCTCACGTTGAAGAAATAATTAATTCTTCTCTTTGAATGGATGTTGTCACTCCAAAAGGTGCTTGTTAGGAATTGGGTCTTTTGATTAAAATTTGAGAAATGATGGTGTCATGATATGAAAATTCTTTCATTTTAGTTTGAAATAGCAGATTTAAATATTTCATATGTTTTATATTATTTAGTTACTTCTCTATTAGAAAATATGGAATTATTGGCAAAAACAATTTTAAAAAATTGAATATTGTTGGTAGTTGGTACTACATATCAAAATGAAGTACAAATGATATAATATTTCGGATGTTATATATAACTCACTTTTATATGTAAAAATGAAAGTATATATTTTATATAATAATATTTAAGATTATATGAACTGATTTTAAACTACATGTTTAAATTAATCGCATGTCCTCTAAGAACTCACATAAATACATTTTATTTGTTAAAAATAAATACAATATCATATATATTGAATAATTAAATTGTAGTCGGTGAATAACTTCCTATTTAATGGATATAATAAGAGCATCTCCATTTGTGAAACTTTTGGAGTTTCTAAATTATTGCCACATCAATTTTAGAAATTTAATTTTTTTTAGTTTCTAAACTCTCCATCCCTAAAACTGAAAAGTTAGAGTTTCTAAATTGTCACGTCAGCAAATATTACCAATATCATGAGAGACGGATCAATTTTAGCCAATGAGTAAGTCACGTCACAGTTTATAAACTCTAAAGCATAGTTGCTAAATAAGAAACTCTTGAGCAAAATTTCTAAATAAGAAACTTATCTACATCTCTGAAACTCATATAGAAACTGTCACGTCATATTAGAAACTCCAAGAGTTTCAGAGATGGAGATGCTCTAAAAGCATAAGCCGCAGTTATTAATTTTGTCGTATTCAAACGGTCTGACAGTCTAGTGGTAACTAATTAGAATGACTTCTAAAATATTATGACTTTAAAGTTTTTTTGAACACAAGATAGACATTTGAAACATAATAGATATCAGAATAATAGTGGGTTTCTTTATATATATATATATATATAAAAACTGTCCAATGGAACAATTTTTTGTGGCTATTTTCTACTTAATTTCAAGAATATAAAGCTGAAATAGAAAATGTAGAAGTCAGGAGAAATAATCACATAGTGTCACTGGCTTCAGGAATCATCTAAAATAACTAAAAAGTTATGTCATATTAACTGAGAAGTTACTCAAAAATATCTTGAGAAGTTAAAAGCTTGAAGCACAAAGAGTACAGAAAAAACAAATGGTTCTGGTTTGTTGTGATAAAAACCTATTGATACCAGTGGTTAAGCAAGAAAAGTTGAAAATGAACTTAAAAATTTTAATAACCTGGTCTTATTCAATCAACGAAAATATCTACCAGACAGTAGTTTTGTGTCTCAAGTCTCAAATGAGCTTGTATATGACACCAGTGTAACAATGTAACATGTAATATTGGTCATTTTACACCCCATGATTAAAATTTAAAACATGGGTGTGTTTGGATCACCATGAATAGCATTATCTTTGAGTTAGTGTTGCTATCTCAAGTGAGATTTTTTTTTTTTTTTGAGAAAATAATTGAGTGAGAAGTTACTCAAAAAAAATATCTTGAGAAGTTAAAAGCTTGAAGCACAAATAGTACAGAAAAAACAAAAGGTTCTGTTTGTTGTGACAAAACCTATCTTTACCAGTGGTTAAGCACAAAAAGTAGAAAATGTAATCAAATTTAATAAGCTGGTCCTATGTTCAGTCAATGAAAATATCTATCAGGTTGTAGTTGTATATCAAATTAAATGAGCTTGTACCGGGCACCAGTGTACCACTGTAGCATGTAGCATTGGTCCTTTTTACCCCATGATTAAATTATTATAATATTTGTTTAGAATCTATTCATAACAAGTTAACTTGATAATTGAAATATTAACACTGGTAAAAAAAGAATTTTAATTTCAAAATTTAACATTTAAAAATCATTTACATTAGAGTTTTTATTCCATCAAATAAAATATAGAATTGAGACTCAAATTACATGGTATTAGAATAAAGACTTATATTAAGATATTTAGCCTAACATTTATTTCGAGTGCGACGGCTGGCTAAGCAAGTAAGCAACGTTGATGACAGTTAGTAGAGATACAATATGTTTTGCTGGCAAATGCAGGATATGTCGATACCTTGATGTCAATTATTTAGATAGGATTGGAAAGTGGTAGAAGATAATTGTATGGAACCAAGGAAATTACACTAGTTCTTTTATGTGTTTAGATTTAATCAAAGAAGTTAGATTAGTTTAGAGTATAGATTGTGTGTGTTAATTGATGTCATGTGAGGATTTTATGTTAAATGTAAATTTCGTTTTTGTTATAAAAATGAAGTGATGGACATTCTTTACTTATTTCAAAAAAAAAAAACTTATGAAGTTAATTTTCTAATAACATTTTCTTCCATTTATCTACTGTTATCTGTCTAAATCTGATGCTTGGTATTGTCAATTTAATTTGCAAGAATGTGGCTAACTTGTCTAACAGTTCATAACAGTATTCTTTGAATTTGAAAGAAAAATAAAAAAACAGTTTGAACAAATTAAATCAAGTAATCGGATGTCCCTATGTATATTGTTAGATTAGAGGGGTTTGACGACATGAATGATGAAACTCGAAGTAAACTGCTACAAGAAACCAAAGAAAACCCCATAGAGGCATAGACCCGATTAAAATCGTATAATTCCGATCGACAATAATATTGATAAGGAGAATGTCTCGTAGATATCATATTTGATACCAACTATCGATACCGATTTTTATTATGCATCTTATTTGAATTATTGTGCACATTATTTGAGTTATTATGCATGTTATACAATAATTATTTTCAATATAAAAAATAACATGTATAATAACATGTTATTTCATTAAAAAAAATAACATGCATAATAATTTAAATAATGTGTACGATAACTTAATTAAATGTATATAATAAAATCATATCCAATATGATTGATAAAATATAAACCTACGAGGTCCACATTGTAGCATCTACTCACCTCAAACTTCGAAGTGACATTCCTAAATAAAAAAAAGGAAAACAATGGAAAACGTGTCGGAAAGAAGGATTCTGTGGCAGACGAAAGCACCGTGAAATGTGCACAATTGTGTAACGAGTCATCATGGATGTAACATTTAACTAATTATGCTTCATCTCAACAAGAAAAAGAAAAACGACCATAAACTTTTTATGAACACAGTGACAAGTTCTCAATAAAAAATGATTTAATTAGATCATCAGCTTGTGATTTAGATATTATTGCGATATAAGTTTGAAAATAATATATATTTTAACTAAAATAATATATAAAGTTGTTAATATTTATGCAAATTAAAAATTAAATCATCCATTATTTGCGTGAATAATATGAGATAACAAAATAAGTACTATTTACAAGTTGACAATTTTGGAAACAAATCAAAGGACATTTAAAATTTTGATAATTCGAGTATATATAATACTGATATTATTTGAGAACTTAGTCATTATGATTGTGAATGAATTAATATAATAATTATGAGTGTTGCTGCAAACAACTTAAACATTTGATAACTTGTAAAATAATATACCTTGAATTTCAGAAATTTTCTCAAATTATTAGAAAGTTTGTGAGTTAATAATTTTGATAGTTGCAAGCAACAGTTGCAGCAGACAGGTTAAAAAAAGCAACATTTATTGAACGTGACTAACTGTTGTTAATAATTTTCAATACATTAAATTAATCATCATAAGCAAACAATCTAATAATCTAGTAGTTATTTATCTAAATTAACTTTTAAAAGATCATAATTTCAAACTTTCGCGAGCATACATTTTTTATTCTGTTAAGAGATTCCAGTAATAGATGTTAGAGACTTCGATACTCTTATATGTAAAGAATAGAATCATCATAATGGTTATAAAATAGTTGAAATGATTACCCTCTTTGTATTTCATCAGAAAATCTCATCTATTGAAGCAGTTATAAGATTATATTATATCTTATTACGTTAGAATTAAAAAAAAATGCAAGATTGACAGTTGCAATTTTGAGCTCTACAATTTAAGACTAATATATCAAAGTTGAAATGCTAGACATCGTTAATAAGTAATAACGTTTGCTAATTATTGTCAATTCAAACAATGTGGCATGTGCATTCTTCATTTCTTAATTAAGAAATGAATGAGACATGAAATTTGAATTTGTTTGTTGTATAGACTTTCCTCTCTTATTCATGTTATGAAATAGAGGGGTCTCTATTGTCAATAACTTCTCTTAGTGTAACAAGAAATATGAGTATATAGATTTTCTTCTCTAATAAAATAGAGAGGACTTGACTATCGTCAACAACTTCTCTCAAGGTCTGCCTCAAGACTTAATTTAGAAAGAAAAGAAAATGTAAGTTAGGTGAAAATTTAGGTGTTAGCAGAAATTATTTTTGTTAGTTTTCAAATTAAAATATATATTTTTCTTTCTTTTTATTTCTTTCCTTACCTTAAGTTTTAGAAATTAATCGAAATCATTAATTTTATTATTTTCAAATTAAAATATAAAATTGTTCTTTCTTTTTTATTTCTTTCTTTATCTGTCCTTCATCTTTTTCTGTTAGGAGTGGAGCATACTCTTAGTGTAATAAGAATATGAGTACAGTTAATCCATAAAATGGAAAATATTTCGTCGATTTCAACATCGATTTCATCATCGATCTTCACTGAATGCGTCAAGTTGAGTTTTGACGAAAAATTGTTTTACTTATGATACATGTTATTTTCGTTATTATGCATGTTGTTGTTTTTTGTATTTTGCATCTAATAACATGCATAACAGTCTAAATACTTATGATTTATATTACGCATGTTATGTTTATTATGTTTTTTTTGTTCTACTTATAATTTATTATGTTTTGTTATTATGCATGTTGTCTTTGTTATTATGCATGTTATTTATATTATTTTGTGTGTTAATTACATGCAAACTAACAAAAAGAATATGCATAATAACCAAAATAACATGCATCATAAGTAGAACAATTTTCAAAATAAATGCAACTGAATTTGTCCAATCCGCATCGATGACCGTAGCGACTCTTATTTTTAGTGGAGCGTCCAGTAAAAAAAAAACAACATGTATCATAACAAAAACAACATGCAAAATGATCCGAACTGGATCTGTCCTGTTGGGATCGATGGAAGGATCAATGAGAAATCGATATATCAGCTCCCATAAAAAATTATATAACTTTTTTTTTCTTTTTTATGCACCATTTGTTGGTAGCTATAACAGTGTTTGAAAGAACAAAATGTGTTCGATGAACAAAGTGAGTATTTTAAGCTACTAATCATTGTACTATCATAATTATATTTTTACGAACGATTTGTCATTCATATATTAATATATAAATTATTAATAATTTAATAAAAAATGAAATTATTTGCATATTAAAAATATAATATTAACTAACTTAATTTAAGAAAGAATAAATAAAAGTTTAAATATATGGATTCATAACAATTTAGTAATTTAAAGATGAGGGTCCAATACTTTCATTGTGTCTCAGAATTCACATCATTCATTATAAATAATTAATTATCTATATTTGGAGGCTCAAAAAGTGTTTGTAATAAATGGTATTGATTTTGAGGCACAATGAAAGCATGCACAAGCCATGACATTGGAACCTCCTCCTTTAAAATATAATATTTACATATTTATTATATTTTAATCAATTTGAAAAATTAATAATCGACTAATTAATTTAATTTTGTGGTTAACCGACGATTAATCATGTTTTGTGGTCGACTAATTATTTTTACTGTAAAATATGAACTTATACTATACATGACGGTATAACCATCGACTACGACTAATCAAACAATCAGTCGATCTTGAAAGACGATTTTTAAGACACTGGTTGGTAACGATGCCTCGAAGATGTAAGATCAAATATTGCTTGAACGCCGCTAACATCTCTTGCGTTCTTTATCTTCTACTCACCTATGCTTCATCATTTGAAACTTGATAATGTTTTGGTTATTACACCTAAGGCTGCTAATGAATATGACGGTTCATGAACAAAATATATCGAACATTATTGAACATTTATGAAATTGACTATTTATTGGTCTTTGTTGATATTCAGTCCAAATTCAATTACTAAAATTGAACTGAACTATTGTGGACAAATTATGGACTAATTGCGGGCTCGATGTGGAATTAAATGCAAATATGTTCAAAATATTTCAAAAGATTAACTAAGTTCTAATTCTCTCTTTCACAGAGAGAACTAAATTATTCACACAAAGAAACACGAAGCTAAATCTAAGTTATTCGATACAGTGATGAAAGAGCTTCCATTTAAAGATGATTATGCACTGTGGTGTCCATAAACAGATCTGCATGGTTAGCTTATAGACAAATAGTGAACATTATTCAGTTATAAGATTAACTGACTGAATATTAGTAAATAATTATGAGCTTGATTTGATCATTGACTTCAACTCCTCATCAGCGAATTGAGCTGAACATGGACTGAACCCATCAATTAACAGCCCTAATTGCACGAACATTTGAGGTTTATTTTTTGAACTATTAATTAAGTCAAAATCATCTTTAATTTGATTACGCTTCTACTCACCCTTTCATCTCTAGATGTTATTAGAGACAGCATTGAAGCAGCATAGAAGTTCGTGAGTTTTAACCTTAGGTTTAAATAATTAATGCGAATAATTGTACTTGATTAACTTGAAACGCATATTGTAAGCATCCATTTGTTTGTAAAGTTCATTAAGAAGTTGAAAGTTTTCTCAATTTTTTTTAAGAAGTTGAAAGTAAATTTTGTGCTCTGATGTTTCTATACAATATTTTTACCTCTTTGTTTTGTTCAAATGAACTCAAAAATTGAAAATACTTTAAAACATACATTCTTGACATTAAAAATCTGAGAATAAACATCATATGATATACCGTATACGTAAGATAATTAAAAATGGTGGTTATGGAGCCCCACAAAATTTGCCTTACAAAATTTGCTGTGGAGCCCACATATCAAAACTGAGACTACACACAAATACATATATGTATATACATATACTACGGTTGCTTTCTTTTATTGCCCAAAGAAAAACCCTTCTAACGGTTGTTTTCGTAACTACCCCAACTACTTGGCCCATATTCGGCCCAAATACAATTAATTAAGAGGCATTTCAATCCAATCACTGTCAAGCGCCACCACTGTCGCTTTGTATCGCTTCTTTGTCTTCTCTTCTCTACTCTACTGTCTATTGCTCTATTGCTCTCGACTCTCTTCTCTTCCATCTCACACTTCTCTTCCTTTCTTCGCTAATGGCATCTCCTTTACGATTCCACTTACTTGTTAAATTTCCCTCCAACCCACTCCCGTTTCTCCTATGCCTCTTCTCCCCTCTTTTCAAACTGAAAGTGAAACCTTTTTTGTTTGTCTGGAGGAAATGGGTAGTTTGGGAGAGTTGAGTGAGAAGGAGATGCAACTGAGCCCCTCTGATCCTATTATCATTCAATTGAACCGATTGGAGAACCATTTGCGAGGTATTGTATGTTAGTATCAATTGTGCATTCTCTTTTGTTACTTCCAATTGACCTGCTAATTGTTCTTTTGTTGGGCAAATTTTGGATTAGAATATGATATGATGGAATAAAGCCTTCTGGAAGGCATATAATCATAGTGCTTAGGTTGAAGATATGTATCTAGTTATATAACTAATACATATTTGATATTTCTCTAAAGAAATACTTTTTTTTTTGGACCAAGTTGCTATATTATAGCGAATTACTCATATGGTTACTGAAATTCTGGTTAAATAATTTCAATTGTGAGAAGCAGTGAACATTGATTTCAACCTCGTAAGAAAGCAAAGCTTAATCTATACATTATATTTTTATTATTTTGTTTATAGCTTGGGAAGTGGACGCGAGGTTTAAAATATTAATTTTGCAAAGTTGATTTACTTTCTGTACTCCTTGCATCTATTTTAACAGTTTTGCTGAAAGGGCTGAGTGAACTTTTTAACAAACTGTGTTGTATCTTTAGCTGGCTTAAACTGTGCTCTCTTCAGAAAGTTAGATCCTCTTTGCACTTTTATGAACTCTTGCAGTACTACTAACTTTCTAGCACTATAATTTTGAAGCCTCTCTTTTCATGTATATGTTTTTGAGATTGAAACAGAAAAGGAAAGAGAGCTAGAAAATGCCTGCCGTGAAATAAAGGCACTTAAAACTGCTGAAGTTCTCAAGGACAAAGCTCTTATTGAGGTATCTTCATATTCTGATTATAAATTAACAAACTTAAGGAAGAGGGAATTGGTTTCTCCATGTTTATTTAACTTAAAATAGCTTTTAAATTCGTAACTTTTTCGGACTGTATTTCTATCCAGCTAAGCGATGAACTAAGTAACCAGGATGAAAAGATCAGGCAATATGAAGAACAACTTGAACAAAAGGTGATTGCACTATTGCTTTTGAATGCATTTCATGTTTACACATTGAAAACTAAAGATCGTTTCACTTGTTGAAACTTTAAAAGCTGCACCTTTTTTTTCATTCATAGCATAAGCTGTAACATCTGAATGAACTAGTGTAACTGAGTAAAGTTTTTGAAGTAACAGGAGTTATCAAATTTTAAAGTAGTTAATTTATAATTATGACAGAATTTGGAGATACAGAGACTATTTAATGAGAAGAGAGAAGCCTTTGCAGCTCAATTTGCAGCGGAAGCAACATTAAGAAGAGTTTATGCTGCTCAAGAGGATGAGGAGTTTGTACCAGTTGAGGCAGTACTTGCGCCTCTAGAGTCGGACATTAAGCGGTACAAATATGAGGTGGGATAAGCTAACCATTTTCGTTTTAGTGAAAATCATAAAATAAAAATGTACAAAACACAAGAAGTAACAGTAAAACAAGCGTGAGAAGAATAAATAGTAAAATACAGAAAGAAAGCGACAAGCATTCTAACATAATCCCGCTTTTCTGAGAACTGAATCAATTTTTAATTTGGATAAAGTAAACAAACATGAGAATAATAAATAGTAAAATACAGAAAGAAAGCGACAAGCATTCTAACATAACCCAGCTTTTCTGAGAACTGAATCATTTTTTAATTTTGATAGTGTTTGCTTAAAATGACAGATTGCAATATTACGTGAAGATAAGAAGGCACTTGAGAGGATAACAAAGTCAAAAGAGGCAGCTTTAGTTGAGGCTGGGAATATTCTTCGAAGTGCCCTTGAAAGGGCTCTTATTGTTGAGGATGTTCAAAACAAGAATTTTGAATTAAGGCGCCAAGTTGAGATCTATCAGGTACCTTTCACTTAACATGTTTGATATCCATGACAAGCTTTGCAACAAGCATAGATATTTCTTCATATTTTTGTAAATAAAACCTAGTTGTTAGGTTAGACCTTTAGAGTGATAGAAAAGCTGTGTTTAATTGAAAATTGTCCACTTCTACAGTTTCTGTTTCCTTGTTTGAAATAAATTAAAATTGAGGAACTATAATTCATATGAATTTGTAGCGAACTAGTATGACTTATGAAAGCAGATAATTCAGTCAACATGACAAGAGCAATCACAAATTTAGTGACCTTTTGCCTGACTTAGACCCTTTTTTGTTTGTGCTTTGTTTGACCTAGAATAGGGCTTCATATTGTATTATTTGCAAATAATGAAAGAAGTGTTGCATTACGTGCATATATGATACATGTTGATTTTTTTGTAAAAAGGAACAATATAGGAGTATTCTGTGTAAAGAGTTCTACAATTAATTGTAGTCTAGACTAGTTATTGTAGGTTGAGATCTAATTTGTTGCCATTACATAACAGGAGGAGAACAAAGTACTAGAGAAGACCAATCGCCAGAAAACACTGGAGGTAGAAAAGCTCACTCAAACCATCCACGAGCTAGAGGAATCTGTTCTGGACAGTGGTTCAGTAACCAATGTTATACGTGATTACCAGCGCCAGATTTCTGAGCTCAAGGTACAATAGGTTGCTATATAGATGCACATTCTCTAGTGGAGTAAATATAAAACGTACTCTAAATTCACTATTTCCAAAACCCTTTCATGTTCATATAGAGGAATACCATTTAAATACTCTATAAGAACATGAAAGATTTTTCCACAGCTTTTTTCCTATTTAGTATTTACTGAATGAAAGCCTTAAAACTATCCACACAATCATTTTAGAGGTAGAGAAAGGGGATGTTGGTATGTTAGAAATTAGGAGTGTATGCGCTATATACTTATTTTTTCTCTCTTGAAATTGGCTTTTCTCCATGTTTTAGAAGGCCCTATGACTGTGAGATGTCTCTCATTTTGGAGATTATACATGCATTCTGATGTTTTATTATGGTATATATGATATTCTAAGTTTACTATTTGCATTTGATATAGGATGAAAAGAAGACACTGGAGAGAGAACTTTCTAGAATAAAAGTGTTTGTAAACCGTGTGTCATCAATTGCAGCCAATGAATGGAAAGATGAAGGTGACAAAGTAATGCCTGTCAAGAAATGGCTTGAAGAACGTCGATTCATGCAGGTATTAGACAGTTCAAGAAAAATTACCATAACAGCCCAAGCTTGATTATCCGAAATTGAAATTTGAAGAAGAAGATACTCATTGCATAAACATAACAAGGATGCTGAAGGCATAACTGTTTGCTAATTTCAACCTACTGCTTTATGTAGGTATATTATAGTCTCTGACCTTGATAGAGAGGCATTTTAAAAAAACCAAATTCAAAATCAACTGCAGGGCAAATTTAGGATTTTTGTCAGCGGGGCAAGATTTATAATTTTTTTTCCAGGAAGGCAAAATGACGCAGATTTTTAAATATACATGATTATTTTGCAAAAGAATTTGACAAATCGTACAAATACACAAGTTTATTTTGCAAAAAAAAAATTCCAGGGGGGTACTGTCCCCTGGAGTACTCTGATCAACTGTGAACCTCATAATAATTTCTTACTAGAAAGAAAATAACTGAGAAGAGTACATGCGTTTTTTAGGGGGAAATTCAGCGGCTCCGTAACAAGATGTCTATGGCAGAGAAGACTGCTAAGGTGGAATCCCAGCTCAATGTAAGTCTTCTTTCAAGTAACTGCAGTTCCATTCATGGATGCTACATTTTTCTCGGTTTTGAGAAGTAGCCTTCCTATTATTGCAGGAGAAGTTAAGAGTTAGACTGAAAACATTGGAGGATGGTCTGAGAAATGTGTCAAGGCGTTCTGTTTCAAGTAAGGAATCAAATTATTCCGAGAAAGTAACAGTGAAGAGTCAGCCAAGGCAGTCTTTCTCACCAAAAGCTACTGCAAAGCGTAATTTGTTACTTTTAGAAGAAGCTGAAAGAAAAGATGCAAACATCCCCAAACCAATTAAATATCTCAATTCTCTTTCTGAAAATGACAGGTTTCCAACTTTAAAGAATGCTGAAACCCAGGTAAGTTCATATTCTCTTCTTTGCAATTGGGATCAAAAGAATATGAAAAACAACTATAGCATTGGATTAGTAAAACAGAAGAGATTTGATACATCAAGCTGGCACTGATCTGATTGGCCTTCTCACATTACTCATAATCTGATGCTGTACACTTGAGATTCATTCATATTTATTGTTTTATCTTGTTTTCAAAGTGAATTTGATTTTGCAGGTATGAAAAACGAGTATATCTTTCAGAATGGCGGGTTATGATGAAGAGATCTTGCTTGTCGTAGGTTTATCCTTTTGCAACTGTTGATCTATGTTTGAGAGCATGAGAGCTTCGTAATAGTGGAATAATATGTGCATGTGCGTTTTATGTTTTTCTATTATAATTATCTGTATGTGCGTTTAATCTACAAGTTGAAACAAAACAATAGTGCATATCAATTGCATATCAGTTGATTCAGTGTATACTTGTTTTTTTATTATTTTTTGTTCATGCTTTGTTATGTCGGCAACTCAGCGTCATAAGATAAAAAGTTCGTTAAAGTCGATCCTTAGAACAAGGAAATCCTTACAATTAGATTTGTAAGAGTGCTATTTCTTTCTTTTCAAGTTGCTCACAGTACAATCCCTTCCTTTTCAAATGACTTTGCACAATCCAAGAGCTACATGAATTAGTATCTTCTGAAATTACAATAGCGATTTGTCTTCTGATTCTCAACACTGTTACAATGTTTTTGACATGCTTGTACTGTAATTGTTACAGTGTTATTACAGTGCTTATTTAGTAAAATTGTTCATTATTTTTCGAAAATTTCTGACTATTTCAGAAAATACGAATTCAAACTACATGCCCTCTATATATCCTCCAAGAAATTGTTGCAATTCCTTTCGGTCTTTCACAATTCCATCAATGAAATGTGCTGAATTGCCAAGTATCTACGGAATTGATTATGTATATTTATGTCCATGAATTATCCATGTTCTGAAAACAGAAAACCACATAATAAAAAGAACCATGAGGCTAGAGTCATTATAAATTGGTATAAAAACTAGTCTTAAATTCTATAACTGTGAATTAAAATGCTTTGAAGATATTTTCTAGTCCTAATCAAATTAAAACACAATGATCATGCGAAAATCAGCCAAAATAATTTAAATTTGCAACTAATTATGAGGGTCATCAACCCTAACGACTAGAAATTTATTAACAACAATGGATTAGTTCACAATATTACTTAATTTAAGGACCATTTAGTTTACCAAATTAGAAGATGGAGGTTTATTACATCTAAAATAAATGGGGTTTAGCCGCAAAGGCTTAGACTTCAAAGAAGAAAAAAAACCGCAAAAGCTTAGACGAACTGCTCCGCAGTGTAACCCATGGCGGAAGTGGGCTTGGGTAGAGCAATCTGCGCTGCAACAGCCGCTCTATCCATCTCTCTCGTCTCCTACTGTATCTTTTTCAGCGAAAGATCGAAACTCAATCCATGGAGGGAGCCTCGCCTAAACAGGGAAGCAAAGGGAGAGAAAAGAAGAGGTCTCGTCGGAGCTATAGGCGACACACCTCTTATTCGCATCAATAGCCTTTCTGATGCCACTGGATGTGAGGTTCAATGTTGTTTTGTGTGTCATTATCTTTGATTGGATCCCTGAGGCTCGATTTATGTACGATATATGGGTATTGGTGTGAACTAATGCTAAAATAACACATTGGGTAGTGATTTTTCCTTTGTTTGTAAAAACGAACGGGTGTGGTTTGTTCGACTCAGAAAATTAAACTTATTGGTATCAAGGAAATAGAAAAAAAGGATAAATGAGCCTATTGATAGTGAGATTTATTGGTGCTTCAGTATTTATTATTTATTTCAATTGCATATGTAGATTCTAGGGAAAGCAGAGTTTCTGAATCCTGGAGGTAGCGTGAAAGACCGAGTAGCTGTTAAAATCATTGAAGAGGTAGCTTATATGTTTCCTCTTTGTGTCTTTACTGTTTTGCCTTTAAATAGGAAAATAAGGGTTTAAATTATTGGTAATGAGACCCATCACCCATATGAGTTGCTACATGGTTCTGTTCGTTTACTTGTTTAAATTGTGTTCTGTTCCAGATGACACATTGCACACCTTTCTTTAAATCTGGCAAAAGTAGTGAAACTAAGTATGGGATTTTTCTGACTAGGCACTAGAAAATGGAGATCTGGTAGAAGGGGGAGTAGTGACAGAAGGAAGTGCTGGTAGCACTGCTATTAGCCTAGCAACTGTGGCACCGGCATTTGGTTGCACATGCCATGTTGTTATTCCTGATGATGCTGCTATTGAGAAGGTAATTTTATTTTTCTTCTAGTATATAATTTACCCTAGACTTACCTGGGCGACATTTATATATGAGTAAAAATTTTGTAGTGCAGTTTCTGCCCAATGACTTGCTGCCTGAAAAAAATTAATAAATAAGGGAACACAATAAAAAGGATAAAACAATGCTGTATTAGTCATATTTGTAATGCTCATGATTTTGCAGAAGCCTATGAGAGCACAATTTTCTCTTACACGGTTAAACCGTTAAACTATATAACTTAATTTCTTGATTATTTGGGTGCAGGCTCAAATACTGGAAGCCCTTGGAGCTGTGGTAGAAAGAGTGAGGCCTGTTTCCATTACACACAAGGATCATTTTGTAAATGTTGCTAAGAGGAGGGCTCAAGAAGCAAATATAGCAAAAATGGATTCTTCTGTTCAAATAAATGGCCATGTATCCCATAAAGGGGAAAGCGATGACACCTCTAGAATTAATTCGAAGGGTGGCTACTTTGCTGATCAATTTGAAAACTTAGCTAATTATCGGGCCCATTATGAATGGACTGGACCTGAGATATGGAAACAGACTAAAGGAAAAATCCATGCCTTTGTTGCCGCAGCTGGTACTGGGGGTACCATTGCCGGTGTCTCTCGCTTTCTCAAGGTGGTTACATTTTTCTCAGATAAGGAACTCTCACGTATTTATAAAAATAAAGGGATCAAACTAGTGAATGAGACTATTAAATGTATATGTCAATTTGGTTCCTGAGCCATCCTGTTCAGGTCATTTTGAATTTGGTAAGCTTCAGGCCTTTGTTCTTTTAGTCAGGTCGTATGGAGTTTCTGGTCAAGTTTTTGGGTCATTTTGGTGTAGGCCATCTTGATTTTGAATCTGATTGATTTCATGATTTGGTTTTGTTTTGTGAAAGAAATTTATTCGGCCTGATGAATTTCATGATTCAATTCAGGAGCAGATCACATTGATTTTCAGTCTGATGGACTTGCATGATTCAATTTGTGTAATGAATGTCAGATTTTTAGTTGTGCTTTTGTTTTTTCTCTTGAGTGAACTGGCAGGGGGTGGGGGAATGTATTGATTGGGCTGGGATAAACAATATTCAACTAATTACATTTGGGATGTAGCTAGCCAATTTTTTTCCAGCTTTAACAAAAATAATTAATTTTCTTCATAGTAGTTTTTCTTTTTTGTTATTTAGGAGAAAAATAAGAGTATAAAATGCTTCCTGATAGACCCGCCAGGGTCGGGATTGTTCAACAAGGTAACAAGAGGTGTCATGTACACTAAGGAGGAGGCTGAAGGGAAGAGACTGAAGAACCCTTTTGACACAATAACAGAAGGGATAGGCATTAATAGAATTACTAAAAATTTTATGATGTCTGAGTTGGATGGAGCTTACCGTGGTACCGACCAAGAAGCCGTTGAAATGTCTAGGTCAGTCTTGATCTTCCTTCTTTAGTTCAATAAGTTATCTTTAAGACCGAGCATGTGCATGCATGGAGCTTCCTGTCTCTTCTACCTCGGATGCTTTGCAGTCACTTTTTTTATTTCTTTTGGTTTAGTTACTTTAACTCTTCTGGCAAGATGGCTGAGTAGTTGTTATTATTTTACATGCTTAATTACTGTTATATTTTGATTTCTGGTAGAGGAAAATTTGGTCACTATATTTGATCCACCTTTTTTTTGGTTAATTTTGATCATCAGGTTTCTTTTGAGGAATGATGGCTTGTTTGTCGGAAGCTCATCAGCCATGAACTGTGTTGGTGCAGTAAGAGTGGCGAGAGCTTTGGGTCCTGGCCACACAATTGTCACTATTTTATGTGACAGTGGTATGCGGCATCTTAGCAAGTTTTTCAATAATCAGTATCTGACTGAGCATGGGTTATCCCCAACAGCTAAAGGCTTGGAATTCCTTGTTTGACCCTCTATTATTTTTGTCCATTTTTATTATTTGTTATCATTATTATCATGTGATCAGTATTTGGCGTCCATAGATTTGATTTAGGATTAGAAAAGAGGGTTAGCAAGTAATAGTATTAGCTTGGTGTGTCCATTGGCTATGTTATTCATTGTACTTGTGTATATTATAACAATTTTTGTGTAATGTGCTCGACTGATTTTCGTAAAACTAAATTTATGAAGATGCAACTGGATGTTATCTGTAAATTTTGGTGATTTAATGATCACAAATATGGTCAGATTCTATTAGAACCATCGATAAACAAATATAATGCACAATAAAATCAACGGTGTGAATTTTCCAGCATGGCAAAAGATATGTTTTCTAAAAAAATATGATCCAATTCGATTAAAAAAAACATCATCAAACAGAAACGACGCACAATAAACACATATTATAACTATTAATGCATAATATTTTAATTTTCTGATTGTTTTTTTGTGCAAATAATTTTATGTGCATGTGATGGACATGTGTTAAAATGTTCTTCGTTTAATATTGTGATGAATCAACTCTGGATCTAGTAGTTAATTTCGCATGTTGGAATTCAGTAACAACATTGTTAAAAGATTTTAAGTCTAAATTTAAGACTTGAAACAAAAATCTCACTTCTTTCTCAAAAAAAAAAAAAATATATTGTGATCTAAGGATCATAATTGTGACAAAATTCGTTTAAAAACATCAACAAACAAACAAAAACATTGTAAATGCGTACAAGTATATAACAACCATTTTATATGTATATATGGATCTATTTATTTTTGCAACATATATTCAATGTTATTTGAAATATGTGGTGCTCAGAGAGTCATAAGTGCGACCCAATTACATGTAATGTACCATAAATGCATGTTACAACAGCCCCAGAAACAACCAAAAATCAAACAGAATGTAGAACATCTCCCAGCTATCCCGGCCAGTCAAAAGAGGGAATGAGATCTTCTAACACACAACAAAAACACTGTGCGTGCTGCGCAGCAAATCTCAATCTTTTATTTGCATCGAAATTCGTGCAAACTAAACTTTATAATATCACTCCCTAAATCAAATTTGAGCCGTCCATAACTTACTGCGCAGAAAATCTGAACCGTCCGTAGCTGCTGCGCGGCAGAAGAACAGCTTCCGTCAAAAGAGTGGATAATTGAATGAACCAAGGCCCAGAAAGTTTACCAGTAAGCCCCTCAAAGTGATTTTATTTCTTTCATCACATATCCCTAACAAACAGAAACAGCCTGAACAAAAATGGACATTAAGATCTATCACTCCCTGTAAAAGAGGAGGTGTTTTGTTAACAAACTATTCACTTAAGATTATATTGGCCAAATTCTGTATCCAAAATGAAATTAGATGCAAATAAAAGAATGTTAAATTACTGATGCATGCTTTTAGCTTTAGAAAAAATATAAACAATTCAAGAAATCATAAAGACAGGTGTGAAGGATGAAAGATGGGACAAAATTCAATTATCAAAACAAATGTCTACAAGTAAGATAGCATTTGGACCTAACATCCTCTATTATAGTAATAACAGAGAAATGATTCATCTCATCTACACAAAGAAAACAAAAAAGGTCTTAAATAACAAACACCAACTCAGACTTCTTTGTGCCTTCAATCCACGACTTCGCTGCCACATCAGTTGTCAGAAGCCATCCCATTTTATCTGGCAACTCATGAAAGGGTGCATTCATCGCTTCTAGTTTTTCTTGCAACACTGAAATCAATTTCACTCCCCCATAAGCGTGCTTACCGTGCCCAGTGCGTATCCCCAATAGAGGTGGCAATTCCTCTCCGTTTTGCAAAGTCCGTGACACATCATCCATCCATGCATGCATGGCAGTCAATGCGGGCCCATATGAAAGTCCCTTAACTAGCAGAATCCACTGTTTTTCATCTTTCTCTTGTAGACCAAAATATATGCTTGATTTAACAGCTAGATCAAAGATCTCACGGGCCAGATCTGTCTGCTCAAACATCATGCAAATGTCTATGAAACAGTTACAATAAGGTCTCTTAACTTCTATGCGAAGGCTGTCTAATAGTTCTGTTGCCCTCTCCCGAATGGTTTGAGCTGAAGAATTTCTGTCTCTTAATAATTTGACAAATGAACCCACATTAGGATCAACACTATCAATGCAGTTAATAATCTTTCCCAGTTCTTCTGATGAGGTCTTTGTGGCAACATTAAGGAGGCACCCACAAAACCTGTCATCAGGTTCAACATTGAACTCAGGTAACATACCAATAACTCGCACTATGCTGTCGGTTTGTTTAGCATTGCCATAGCACTGAATTAGTGAGGTGAGAACAAAGATAGTGGGTTTAATACCAGCATCCAACATCTCACTGAACATCTTTTCTGCCTCAGGCACCTGTCCATTACAGGAGTATGCAGTTATAATGGAAGAATAGCTCCAGTCATCTGGTCTCGGACCTTCTGGATGCTTTTTCATTTGATCAAAAATCTCCTCTGCCTCCTGGACTAAACCAACATCAGCACACATAGATAGTAACATATTGTACAGTATGACATCCAACTCCATACCTGACTCCTTCATTTTCTGGTACACAACTAGAGCATCTTTCGAGTACCGGCCCTTGCTATATGCCCGTAGGAGCACCACATATGTATACCTATCTGGTATCACCCCATTGTTACACATCTCAGTATAAATAGTTTTGACTTGCCATGGCCTCTCAGCCTTGTGCATAGCATTCAACAACACATTATATGTGGCCAAATTTGGGCGCACATTGAGTGCTTTCATTTCCTCATACAAATTCATGGCCCCATCAAAATTGTGTGATCCGGCATAGATTGAAATCATGGAACCAAAAGCGCCCTCAAATAACTGGCCTTTCATGTTGCGGGCCTCGTTGTACAGCTCCATTGCCGCGTCAGATTGGCCTGCGCGCCAGTATGATGTGATCATTGCAGAGATAGTGAACTTACTAGGCTTGCACCCAAAAGCCGGCATCTTCTCAAACCATTCTATGGATTTTTCTGGGAGATTGCACTGTCGGGCACAACTAATGATTGTGGTGAAGGTAATAATATCAGGTTTGATACCGGTTTGGAGCATCTCTTCCCATAGTGACTCAACCGGGGGCCATTTCTTGGCTTTTCTCAGTGCTTTGAATGTCACATTGTAGAGGATTGTCTGCAAAATTATAAGTATGAAACTTATAATGCATCTCAACAATTCCAATCCAATGTAGGTGAATAAACAAATTAAGAACAATGAATAAAAAAAAAAATTAAGAACATAACCATACCGCTTCTTTGAACTGGATGTTTTTAAGGAACCACCTCAGGGCGAAAACTGCATTCCCAGCACATTCCATGTTGTCAATTACCAAGACCGCATCGGCCTCAGATATGGGGAAAGTTTGTGCAGAGAGGATATCGGCGACGGTTTGATCAGACGGCTTGGAATTGTCGAGGGATGAAGCGAGGCTTGTGAGCCGGACAAGGCGGGGGTCGGGCTGACGTGCCAGTGCAAATATATCTTCTTTGGATCGTTTACTGTTTGGGTTTATCCAAACAGAGCTCTTGGATTTTGAAATGGGTGGCCGGATATAGGATTGTGTGTTCTGTTCATCGGAAGAGGCAACAGTGGTTTGTGGGTCGGAGAGTGAGACCTTCAAGGGACAGTGATTGGATCTCTTGTGCTTGAATTGGGGGTTGATAGAGGTGGTGGTGGAGATTGTTGTGGGTTTGTTCTTCCATTGGAGAGAGGAGGAGAGAGGGAAGAATTGGGTAGCAGCAGCCATGGTTGCCACAGTGCCTCTTCTCTCTTCTCGCGCGCTGGCGCAGCTTATCTGTTGCGTTTCTTAGGTAAAAATCTTTGTGCTGTATAGGCATTAAGGTTTTGGGTTTTGATTTGGGATTTCACTGCCTAAGTGTAATTTCTTGCCAACAAACATAAGCCCAATTCTCAGATACAGTGATAAAGCCTGTAAAAAATTTGGGCTGAACCAAGACTGGTAACCTGTTGGTACTATATCTAGCCTAAAAAAGGTATGTATTTATCCATAATAGATGCACAAAGGGGGTAAATAGGTAATTTTACTTGTATCCGCAAATTCTTAAGGGCAATTTAGTGGGTTCAGACCAACAAGAAAGTTAGTGGAAAAAGATTAATTTGATTGGACTCAATAATATTTTTTTCATGAAGAATTTGTGAAGAGATGAGAATTGAGGTGGGAAATCAAACTCAAATCCAGCAAAAAATAAATTGACTGCCTAACAGAAGTAAGAAACTTTTACCAATTTGAATCAAAATCCCACAGCTTGGGATGGATATCGAACATCCCCTAAATATATGTAATATACATCGGTACTGTCAGAAAGCATTGCGTAATAAATCAATACATAGTTGGAGAGATGTTGTGGCATCTTTTACTGGCATTATTTGTTCCAATAAGAGGAAAATGCTGAGATTATGCATTTATTAAATAAATAAATAAAAGAGAGTATGAAGCATATTATGATTTGTACAAGTGCAAGAAATTTCGCCATCACTGTTGTCAGTTTGTTGAAATTGTGGTACATATTTGACCATCTCCATCCGCTATGTCAAATTTCCAACTTGATGAATTAGTGGTGGAATAGACTTTGATATATTGAATGAATGGACACCAGAATGTAACAAATTAGGGTTATTCATACTTTTAAGGCCTGCCAAATGCGAAATGTGACACCAAGTCCTATAGCTCCGTCATATTTTAATAGGTGATATATATCGCCTTGTTTGCTTCCATTTAGCTGCTTGACAAAAATTGACTTGAGAGCATGCAAGTCTACAAGAAATGATGAAGACCATCCACCTTCCACTTTGTTTTTCTCTCTGTAGCTTTCTTTGGTCTATTGCTGCAATTATGCATATCTATCTATATATATAGATACATAAAATTAGGTGGAACTGTGGAAAAATATTATGCAGATAATGAAGAGATAATGTTGATAACCTAATCCCATATATTAATATAGGGTTATCATTTCAGCTCCATTCCAGCAATAACTCTGGTAAATGTTCTGGCTCAATTATATTGGCAAAAATACAGAATTACTGTACTTGAATTCTGGTAAGTTCCAGGAGGAACTGATATTTATCTGTTCCTGCCCCAGGCCCCAGCCCCGCTCCAAGCAGCTATCTTTCTGAATATATTGTAAGAGAATCAATTTTGGTTTTAAGCGAATCATGACCTAAACCTGCAGCTCCGATTTCAATTTTTTCTGAAGCAACTGCTTTTTCTATTTGGTTCTAAGTCCGAAAAAGAGGGTTGTGATAGACTTGACGAGTCAACATAAAAATTCAGTCAATTTTATGAAAATGAAATTCAATATGTACTTCATTTCTAGCCTACCCAACTTGTTTGGGACAAAGGCTTTGTAGTAGTTGTTGTAACGGCTTTTCCTATTTCAACTACTGATTTAATCTAAGGTAATGTAAGATGGCCTCAACACCCGTTTGATTGATGATGAAACCATCAATTATTTTATCTAAGATCGTACAAGCAATTCTGGCAGATAGCATTAGACTAGATTAGATTAAATAGAATAAAATGACTAACGCTTGTCAGTCTATTAAACAGTCTGTACTAATACAAACGAGTGTGGTTGGTAAGAGCCCCATTTGAAAAATTAGCCTCATTCTTAAATACATCACTTTCAAAAGGATGTCTAATGGTTAACACTATATATATGGAGTTGTTAAAATCTCTATCAAAATCCATAGATACCAGTTACTTTTTAAATAATTAGATACATGATTATCACTAAGAGGGTAATTAATGAAACATTTGCAGTAATTTAGAATTTATGTTTTCATTCCAAGTATGTATGGAACTTTGTGGGAAAAAGAAAAACAGCATAACTGCGACACAAAGATATATAGAAACTTGTAAAAATGAGTATACATGTTGAATGTGACCGAAAAGGTAAACACAATTTCAACAATGACCGTTATTTAACCAACCATTTATCCATTATAACAGTATACACTCACACCATACAGATACAAATGCCATGATAAAAACAGATAACACTTTAATTACACAATAATACATATATAGTTATTTCATGAGTATTGGTATGGTAAGAAAGATAAGGTCGCCCCTTTTTAGCATGCTGTGCCGAACCATGAACGAATTGTGAAATTTGGTTTCATAATTCCCAATAATTAAACAGAGAAGCTGATTACATGATGCTACAATTCGGCGAGGATTCAAAAACAATATTAGGTGGAGCACCTGGTTCGCAAATCCGCTGTGGACGACTTGGCTCGCTACCCCACTGTGGACGATCGCGACTTGGCTCGCAACCCCACTGTGGACGACCCCCATGACCGGGTCCTGTGCCCCACCCGGGTCCACACCATCCTGGCCAACTCACAACCCCACAAGAGCAACATTGGTAATTGTTTGACCATGCCACAAAACATGGACAAGGTCTGGCACAACAAATCGTAGTAAATTGTGGTGGCCATGGACAAGGTGCTGGTGGCTTTGGTTGCTCTTTGGGTTTTTCTGGCTCTTTTGGCTTTTCCTTATCCTTCTCCTTGCAGTCACAGGAGCATTTGCATTTGTCTTTGCATTTGCATGTGTCTTTGCATTTGTCTTTGCATTTGCATTTGTCTTTGCATTTGCATTTGAATTTGTCCTCCCATTCTTTTCGGCATTTCTCCTCGCAATCTTTTTTGCATTTTTCGATGCATTTGGTTATTTCCGCATATTCTTCCTCGCACTGTTTCATGAACTTCTCCTTCATTTCATCTTTTGGCTTAGGTTTCTCTTCCTTAGGGGCTTCAATTTCTATACCTTTGATTATTTTAGGAAACTTGCATAGCAGCTTCCTTTTGAGTTGCTCCGCATCAAAAGGACCGGATACCCGCACCTTATCATTCTTCACATCAAAGTCAATTTTCGTAATTTTCTCTTTACCTAATTAACGAGAAAACATATTACAGAAATGTATATATAGTTAATTATGTTCATAATATAAATTATCCATGCAGAGTTTAGTAAAAGAGAAAAAAATAATCAATTCGGTTGTTAAGTTGTACACTGAATGCAGCAGAGAAAATCATCAATTGCTTTGCGACAACGGCAACAACCTAGGTCCACTTTTATAACTAGCGTATACACCTACAATGAGATTGATTCAACAATAAATTTTGACACAATGAAATAGCATGGTAAAAGAATTGAAACGGAGTGTTTGAAATGAAGCTAAAGGCGCACCTTGTCTTCTCCTCCCATTGCTAGTTAGGGATTGTAAATTTGTAATGAGTTATCTCTAATTTGGTGGTTCAATGAGACTTCAAGCCTCTATTTATAACTGTCCTAGACATTTCCATCATCCAATTAAACAATGACACGACTCTCCTTTTTTTGTTTTTATTAATATTTTCTTCTGTGGCCTTCCAATGGGAAGGTTGGGGGTGGCTCTTTGCCTAACCTAGCTTGGATAAGGTCCTATATCTGTGTAGCAAAACGTGCTCTATATTGCCATCCCAATATCCCATAATTACTTATATTTCATTAGTGAAAGGATAATACCATGCTATACAGATTTATTTTAATTTGTTTGATATATATAGAAACTCATTAATTTTGACAATAACGTTATTTTTAGTTTACTTTTCTCTTTATAGCACATTATGCTAAAAAATTGTCACACCAATTATTCTGTCCTCATGTTAAAATTGAATAGATAATTACGTCTAAGGTTTCAAATAATGCAGCATTGAGTTCGGATTGTTAAATATTTTTCTTCTTAGAATTCATCTTTATTGCTGTCATCGTCGTTATTACAATTAATCACTGTTGCTAATCAATTAACTTTTTTAGACTTCAAGTAATTTGAAAGGCGTCCAATGATCTTTGAATTGTATCAAATCTGATACACAAGGTAAAAACAATACACATGTAACTGCAAAGATCAAATGAGGAATTACAAACCGTTGTAAGCTAGAACCAGTCACAAAACCCACAACTCTGTCTCTGTATCAGCTGGTACAATCTAACCAGATGAACTAAAAAGGAAGCAGTATTAGCATCTCTGGCATAAATTACTAGCTTGAGAGAAATTTCTACAAGGAGGGTTATCTCGTGAGCCTTTGCTTGTATGTTGTATCAGACAATTCACTAACACCAGTTGCAGACTGGGCCCACTGGTCAGAGGAAAATCTGGCTCGAAGTAGTTACCGTGGGGTGGGACCGGGTTATCTGTACATAATTTAGTTTATGATGACAATCTGCTAAATTACTGGAATAGCTCATATGAGGTTAAAAAATAAGAGAGGATATCAGCAATTTCAATTCAACACCAGACTGTGTGTTTTTTTTGTTGTTTTTACCAGAGGTTAGACATTTGTGTCTTCCAATTGGCTCTCTTAATTTCATTTATTATACAGAAGTGGTGAACTTATGATGTCGTTCTGCCCTACTACCTATTACATTTTTTTATTTAAAGAATAAAGACTATCTTATATATTAGGAGGCTGAGCGCCACACACAATTCTTCGAAGGCGTAAAAATTTCCTCTCAGCATTTGCTGCTCTGTACCATGTATGTATGAATTCACATTTTTTTTCTTTTGAGATTTGCCCGTAGGCGTATGAATTCAAATTTGCTGTCATAGATTATGACAGTTGGCTGTCGTGGAGTGTATGGCATATTGCATGTGGGGTACTGTACTATATAAAAATACTAAGTAGCACCCTATAATACTTCATTGCAGTCTGCAGATGCTATCTCATATCCGTATGACCGTATGCCATTTAGTCGATTTTTTACAATAACAAATTAACAACGACAAAGCAAATAAAATTCAATCAAAGCGATGAAAAATATAAATAATAATAATAAATTGTGTGGCGTCACTCAAATCTCATAAAATCGTGAATATATCATTCGAAATCAACTTTTTTCTTATTTGTCATTCAACAACAACACTTGTTTACTTTTTTACATTTTTTATTTTAAAGAAAAAACGACCATGTCGACCTCCTTTCTTCTTCTACTTCTCCACTCGTGAGTCTCGTCCCTTATTCTTGAGGGAAGATGACAACATCGTGGGGTGATGAAGTGATGGCTGAAAATCAAAGGCGGAGCCCACGAGTGGAGAAGTAGAAGGAGAAGGAGATCAACATGCCACGAGTTGATTTTGAATGATAAATTCACGATTTTCTCAATTTTGAGTAGCACCAAAAAAAATTTCTCTAATAATAAATAATATAGTAACAATAACTATATCATAAATTCTAAAAACAATGTCCTATGTCTCTAATCACGACATAAAGTCGTACAACTTTACTAGTATCAATTCTAATCTAGGTCATGATTCTGGTTTGTGAATTGTTAATTTCCACGTATTTCTATCTGACGTCAACTCTTTGGATACGTTTTTTGCCTTCAAGTCTCATTTTACTGCTTCATTCCATATCAATCTCGGTCGACTCCTACCTCTTCTTGTGCTTTCGACGCGGCTCAGAAGTCCACTACGTACCAATGCTTCAGAAGGTATTTGTTCCATATGCATATATCATCTCAAACGATGTTGAACAAGCTTCTCTTCAATCGGTGCAACCCTAACCTTGTCACGCATATCATCATTTCTAATGCGATCCCTTCTTGTATGGCCACATATCCGTCGCAACATACACATCTCTGCCACATTCATCTTCTGGATGTGTTGTACTTTAATAGCCAGCATTCTTCATCGTACAATATTGCAGGTCTAATCGTCGTCCTATAGAACCTACCTTTCAGTTTTTGTGGAACATTTTTGTCACATAGGATACCAGATGTTTGTCGTCATTTTATCTAACCTGCTCTTATTCTATGACAGACATTTGCATCAATCTCGCCATCACTCTATAACATTGATCTCAAATATCGAAAGTTGTCTTTTCTGGACACCACTTGCCCATCCAAATTAACATCTCCATCTTCTGGTCGAACGCCGCTGAAATCGCACTTTGCATACTCAGATTAAGTCCTACTAAGTCTAAAACATGTTGAATCCAAGTTTTGTCTCCACAACTCTAGTTCTCTATCAACGCATATCTTACTTTCATCAATCAGAATTACATCGTCATTAAAGAGCATGCACCAAGAACTTTCTCCTTGTATGTCTTTCGTGATCTCATCCACCACTAACGAAAAGATGTAAGGGCTCAAGACTGACCATTGATGTAATCCTATCTGAATTAGAAAGTCATAGGTCTCACCATCACATGCTTTTTATTCTCCGACACTAGTCACAACGTTATCGTACATATCATTTATAATGTAACGTATTTTGTTGGAATTTTCTTCTTTTCAAGTGCTACCACATGACCTTTCTTGTTACTTATCATACGCTTTCTTCAAGACGATGAACACCATGTGCAGATCCTTTTTCTGCTCTCTATATCTCTCCATATGTTGTCTTGTCAAGAAAATCGTCTCCGTAGTTGACCTGCCAGGCATAAAACCAAATTGGTTTTTCGTAATGCTTGTTATCTTTCTTAACCGGTGCTCAATTACTCTCTGTCAGAGCTTCATTGTATGACTCATAGGCTTTATTTCTCGGTAATTAGTACAACTTTGAATATCTCCTTTATTTTTTAAGATATGTACTAATATATTTCTCCTTCATTCATCGGACATCTTGTTTGATCGAAAAATATTGTTGAACAACTTGGTGAGCCATATTATCCTACGTCTCCAAGACATCTCCATATCTCAATCGAGACGCTATCAAGACCTAACGCCTTACCTACTTTCATTCTTTTTAAAGGCTTCTTTACTTCCAACTCTTGATTTTTCGAACAAATCGCTTATTCATGTCATTGAATGAGTCGTCTAGCTCAACCATATTACTATCATTATCTTCATTAAACAACTTGTCGGAGTATTTTCTTCATGTGTTCTTTGTATCGTCGTCTTTCACCAAAAGCATATATGTCTCATCCTTGATGCATTTGACTTGACTGAAGTCCCTCATCTTTCTCTCTCGAAAAAATTGGCAATCTCACATTTCAACGAATTCAATTTGTTGTATATTTTACATCGAATTTATTTCTGTAATTAATTTTATTTATTATAATTGATTAATAAATGTTTATATTTATTTCAGAATGTTATTTTTTTTTGTAGTTTTCATTTCATTACATGACAATTTTTTTTTGTAAAATAAGGACTTCACCGGAAATTTCCACATTCAAACTTTATATATTTTTGCAGCACTCAAAACTACATCTATCCATAATGAGACGAAACATATCAGCATCTATGTGAAGCATGCGATTCAATGGCAACTTTTAATTCGTAAAGAGCAGAAATGTAATTGCAAAAAATAAGATGTAAATATTACTTAAAGAGGTTGACATGACATTTTAGGAAAAAAAAACATGTTAACTTACAAATTACCTTACATCTTTAAAACTACATTAATTTGTAAGTAATAATTATTTGCATGTGAAATAAAGACGTCTTTGAACTTTGGTAAAACACTATATATGCATATTAATTTATCTGTTACTATTAATATTAGAGATATCCAGAATACGAAATTTCCATCCGTATCTGTTGGTCACAATTTTTTAGATATTGAAAAAAAGAAAAAAGAAATAAAGTCCTTCGAACTGTATAAACTTTGAGATTCACGATCACAAATTTCAATTTTTTTTAGATCATTCAATTGTTATTCTATAATACTAAATATTTCGTGAGATGTGAATTCGTTAAGACTTCGGTATTGTACCTTGAGTGTTTATCTTGAACTAGTGATTACTGAAAATAATAATTTATCATTAAAAAATTCAAAGTAAATATTAACGGTTTATATATAATATACTTAACTTCAATTCTTATGAGTGCACTTTGGTCGAAACTAATTTGATTTATGACAACAAGTAATTATATCTCTAGTCTTATGAGTGTATTTTTCTGGAAGAGTCCATAATACAAAATGAACAGCATTTCACATTGTAAATATTAAAAAATATTGTAACAATTATTATGCGGATTTCGAATTTGGCTGAGGGGACAGAGTATTTTGCTGTTCCTTTCGGACCGGAGTACTCTACCGGATGCAAATTCGAACTTAGGAGACATTAAAGAACTGTAGTATTTTGGAATTTCTAATTTACGTAAATTTTCTTATAAATTTAATAAACTATATTATAATTATCACTATCACAAAAAGAAAATTTAGCAACCCTCATAAAACAATGATTATGAAAGAAATTGTTAAACACAGTTGGCAAAAGAATAAGGCAACATTTTATTAAAATAATCATTGGCATATGTGATGCTATGGCAATGGTTATTTAAAATAACCATTGCCTTTGTTTTTAAAAAAAAATTTAAAAAATCTAAGGCAACAATTTATAAAATAACTGTTGGTGTTGCTCCATCTACACCAACGATTATTTTAAATACTATTGTCTTATTTTCAAAGAACTTTTTTGTTTCAAACACACACGATCTGTGGCCGTTCAAACAGACCAATAGCATTTTTTACATATTTTATTTGTTTTAAATGTTATTTTTGACAAAAAAGAAGAAGGAAATAACATTCGATCTTCAAACGGACGTAACTTTTGTAACTCTAATTCGTTATTATGAGCACTCTTCAAAACCAACAAGACACGATCCACACACTTTATCGAGTTAAAGCTCATAAGGATGTTGTTTATATCCCAAAACCATTATGAAGCCTCTCAATTCATGTTTTATGTTATGATGCTATATTGTTTTGTCAATTATTTTCAAAAAAATTCAACACATACAACAATGATTTTTTAATAAATAATCGTTGTCATAGGTTCTGACCGATAGGAATTGAGAAACAAGCATTCACGATCTGTGTTTTTCAAATAAACCAATAACATTTCATTATTTAGTTCACACGAATCGCTAACTATCTCAATCATGATCACACCATTAATTCAAATACAATCTAACGCTCCAAATTCTTCTACCTTTTTTTTCCTCTATTCAAATATCCATAGTCTCTCTCATTTATGCATCTCATTTCTCCTCTACCTTTCTTCTTCAGTAATCAAACCTTTGAAATTTTGAAGAAGAAGAAGAAAAAAAAACCTCAGTAATCAAACCTTTCAAATGAACTTATTATAAATATTGATGTTTTTATGCATTTAAACTATTACAAAGGCAGTGCTGGACACTATCAATTAAAAAAGGGAGATTTGACTCCATGTCACTCCAAAACATCAAAATTAGCAAATTGCCACTCTATAATCCCTCATTTGTTTATTGCTACCTCAAAATGCAACTGTTTTGTTTTTTGACCCAATTTTCTATTTTCCATCTTTTCTGAAATAAAAATAATCGAAATTTAAACTTATGACCAAATTGCCCTTTGTCCAATTTGATTCGAACCGATTTGAATCTCAGAATCCAAACTCCATTTGACTCCTGTCAGATTCATCTCTCCCAATTTCATCTCATGTACTGAATCGCGACTTTGTAGTGAAAAGATAAGGAAATAAGTGGAACTAATTTTTCTTTCTGCAAATTGCTATTAAAAGAGGGTAGAAACTGTAGTTTGCCGTTCGACTCCTGCAGCACCATCTTCTACTGATTGTAACACATATTCATACAATCCTCAAGCTCTTTTTCAATTGCTGATACTAAAGATACTTGCTCTTTAAACAATATAATTTTCTCCTTCGATGGATGATTATATCTCGCACAATTGCTGTAACATAGTCTCTTCTGATATAATAGATAGGTCAACAAGTAGATATGTGGAAAAGTAAAATAATAGGGCTTAGCTCAAGTCAACATAGGTAATAGTAGCAGTTTTTCTTATATGTTGAATAACGAGGATTCAAACCAGCTAAGCATTGGTGTGATGCCAGAGACGAGGAACCTAAAATGGTAGAGGTCATTAGAAGAACCAGACCATATGCGCCAACCACTCATGCTAGGGAGTCGAACTCAGAGAGTTCTGATTTGTTTTGGGAGAGATGAATCTGACAGGAGTCCAATGGAGCAAAGGGCAATTTGGTCATAAGTTTAAATTTCAATTATTTTTATTTCAAAAAAAAGATGGAAAATAGAAAATTGGGGCAAAAAACAAAACAGTTGCATTTGGAGGTGGCAATAAACAAAAGAGGAATTATAAAGTGGCAATTTGCTAATTTTGATGTTTTGGAGTGACATAGAACCAAATTTCCCATTAAAAAAAGATCCTAAGGCAACAGTTATTTGTTAAGTAATTGTTGTCATATCTCCTGATAATGACATGTGATCACCTAACGTATCCATGTGAGGAGATAAGACTACAATTATTTATTAAATAACCGTTGATTTAGATCTCTACGGCAACAATAATTTAATAATAATCGTTGCCTTACCTTAAATACTAAATTAATATTTCACTTCACCAACTTTCATATTAACAGTTGCATAACTATTGAGAAAGATTATTTTTAACCGTTCTCACATTTTTTTTTTAATTTGATAATGAATACCATAGATGTTGATTTAGCCCGCTCAAAACTACGTATTATGATTTAATAATGAAAAATATATATTCTAACCTCAACAATTATTTGGTTCAGACTCACTTTTAATAGTCTCATACCACTTGGGAAGAAAATCAGATATAAATCTGCTTTGTCTAAATGTGCGTTTGGATTAAATTAAAATGATTATAATTTAAATTAGCGACTATTTGAAATACAATTCATATTTGAGTCAAGATAGTTTTTCTTTTGACAATTTCGAATTAGAGAGCTAACAATTACTATTTCACTGATCCAATATTCTATTAAATTAAGGACTATTTAAAATTCATGAATGGACGATTAGCTTAATTAAGTTAGGAATTCATTGAAACACACTCCAAAATTCGAATTTTGTAATAATATTATTAATATACAAAATGTACAAAATTAAATATCTAAAAAAGGAGAAATTCGAAATATATATATTTCGTATGGGGTTGGTAACTCTACTTCCAAAACTATTTTCAGCTTGGTAATTGTAAAAAAAAAAATTGGGAGCTAAATTGACAACTGCATTTCTATGATTTTTTTAAAAAAAAATCTCACTTAGCAACTGTACTCTCAGAATTTGTAAAAATCAAATTATTGGGAGCTCATTTGACAATTGCATTTCTAGGATTTGTGAAAACATTTCTATAACTCACTGACAACTACACTTTCAAAATTGGGAAATTTAATTTTTTACCACTATAAACTTGAAAATTATCAAAATGTACCTCAGATTTTTTTTTTTGTCAAAATGCCGTCATGAACTTCTAATCTCAATACAAAAAGTGATCGATAATGATATTTTGACAATTTTTTCAGAGTGACATTTTGACAATTTTCATATTTTATAGTGACAAAAAACTAAAGCTCGCTTGATAAGAAGTCACTTGACACAATGACATCTCCGCAACAGGGGCGGATATGTTAATGGGCAAGCCCAGACAGGTGCCGCTGCTTGATTTTGAAATAAAGGTTTTTAGTACTAAATTTTCTGTTGGATTCATAAAATTATATTTCAAATTTAAAAGGATATCCTTGCTTAATTTCAAATTGAACTATGAACTACTTAATTTCAATACAGTGTGTCGTTATTTGATTTTGACCTGGATCCGCCCCTGCTCCGCAAAGTCTATGAGTGGAGACGAGGAGTTACCATCTGCTCTCTAAAAAACTTTCATTATATTTTATTAAAATGAAATCAAGTAAAAAATGGTATGCCGCACGGAATATATTTCGAATTTCACATTTTTCAATATTTAATTTTGTATATTAATAATATTATTTAAAGAATGTAGGATCTAAAACACTAGTTTCGTAACTATTTGGATGACGAATGCAAGGTGACGCAACATATAATACATAATCAACAAAATATCGAGATTGTCGACCATGACACATGGAACCGGATCTCTGCTGGTAAATCTCTGCCTGCTTTCCTGCTTGTTTCAATCTGGACCGTTCAAAATTCATCTAACGGTCAAAGCAACTGCTCTTGAATCAAATCACAACCGTCCGTGACGATTGAGCGGTCGGATCGAAGACAAGCAGAAAAGCAAGCAAGAATTTACGAGCAGCAGATTCGGACCCATGACACATTCATTCAATTATGAACCTACGGTTCTGTATGACACAGCTACTCAGCTAGGTTTGGTAATTCAATATTTAATTCCCTAATTATTATCCTAAAATAATAATTAATTATATAGGGAAGAAATTTGTCTCCAATGAGCCCAATTTATCGTTTAATGCGTGACCACTTTATAGTTCTTCAGTGGCAGTGCTGGGCCCGAAAATTTTAATAAGAAATTAATAAAAAAGGAAAATATTATCAGATTGGATAAATTTTCGATAAAATTATCAAAATAAAACATTCGAAATCTAATATTTCGAACTACTTTCGAATTCTTAGATCCGGACATGATCCGAAATCTAAGTTTCAGAACAAATTCAATTCGCGAGTCCCGTCGAGAAAATAATTCATAAAATAAAATATTATTTGTTTTGACTCGGTTGAAAAAAATGAAAAAAATGAAAAAATACAACTCGTGACGTGTCTAGAAAACAGAAGAATCCATCAAACATTGAAATCTTGCAAAGCAGCAAGCGCAGTGCAACCTTCAACAGAGTACATCCAAAGCAAGAACGAATATTTAATTAGTTAATTAATTAATTAATGGATTTGTATGGATGGATGGATGTGCTTTCTATAAGACTATAGTCTATACTTATACTTCCTCAAGAAAAATTTGCTTCTTTTTTGCGAACTCTGAATGCGTATCTTTTGATCTGAATCATTCGATTGATATCAACGTGACATAATTCACATCCTCTGAAATTGTAATAGTTGTCCGCTCTCTGATTCTCAACGTTGCTACAGCATTTTTTATCTATCCGCACAGTAATTTCTACAACGTCGCTACAGTAATCACTCAGTAAAACTGTTCATTCTTTCCTAAAAATTTCTTTCATTTCTAGAAGATACGTATTCATTCTGACATTCTCCGACTCAAAACTTTCATAGTGACGAATGTAAGGTGACGCGACATATATTAAGTAACCAGCACGGGTGAAGTATAATAATAATAATAATAATAATAATAATAATAATAATAATAAAATTAATATATGTATATTGAGAAAGGAGTTCGGTGAACTCTATTATTCTTTTAAATATTCTTTTTGTATATGTAACTCATTTAAAGTTATGCATTAAAATATTTTCTATTTGCATATGTAACTCATTTAAAGTTATGCTGTTATGTTTCAAAAAAACCAAATAATGCTCGACTATTATGTTTCAAGAAGTCAAAAATCTGTAACACATTTATATATTTGTATTTTATTATTTTATATGTTCATGCAAGTGAACTATAATTAAATGACTAACCATTTACTATTGTACCTTTCATTTGCAATTTTGTGGAAACTTAGTGTGAACTATATAGGGGAAATTGATACATTATAAATGATACATTAAATACACTTCTTTACTGAGGATCTTCCGATTTACTGTATGATGCGACTCAACAATAGTTGAACGGTATCATTGAAAGTATCTTAACATTTATCAATGAAGTATCTAATTTTTTTTCTTATATTAGTTATGGAAGATGATACTTAGATATCAAATTTGATATTTATTACTAATATTGATGTTATTATATATATTTAGTTGAGTTATTATGTATGTTATTTTTTGTACTAAAATAATTATGCATGCTATTTGAATTATTATGTTAACATGCATAATAATTTTTTCAGTACAAAAATAATATTAAATAATATGCATTACAATTCAAATAATGTGCATAGTAACTCAATTAAATGTACATAATAACATCGATATCGATAGTCGATATCAAATGTGGTATCTACGTATCATCTTTCATAACTAATACAAGAAAAAACTTAAAATACTTTATAGATGAACATATTAGATACTCTCAATCATTTGCTTCACCCCTTAATTTGCTCATAAAAGTTCGGATACTGTGTTGAAGATTGGTTGGTCGAATTAACTTAATTATCTTTCTCATTGCCCCTCAAAAAAAAAAATTATCTTTCTCATTGACCTTTTTGTTTCGATGGATATCATAAATTTATAATACATACTTGATGGCGACAGTGACACCACTTGATGCCTTTTCTAATTATCGTTCGCTAATATGTAACGTTAAATGTAAGTAATTTTAATTGTGTTAATTTAACGCGACATCGAATGCAAATTGCGATGGCATGGTTTCGTTAAATAAACGCAATCTAAATGCAAATTATCGATTTCGTTTCGTATAATTGTATTTTTACGTTTAAAATTTTACGAAACTAAAATAATTTAGATTTTAGAGTTCAAATAAACGAAACTATAGAAACTAAATGCTCCTAAGCCTAGATAGGTCCCTTGATAATTGAGCCTTTTATAGGATATTGACATATTGTCTATAAAAGAAAATAAAAAAAGAAAATGAAAAGAAAAAAAATGTTGAGCTGGAATCGAGGCAATATTTTGTCGATCATCCATCTACCTTGTTTGTTTCAAAAATTGCTCTTCTCTGTGTTCTTTTGCCTCGTCTATTTCAAAAGCTTCTTTCTTATGTCTTCTTCTTTCAATATGCTTATAATGATGTTTTATTCTTCGTGGCTCCTCTACTTACAAGTGTATTAACATTTTTATTTTACTTAATAACTTACATAATTATATTTTCTTTTTGACTTTATGCAGAAAGTGGTGGATAAGTTGGTGATTCACTATGAACCAGTGATTAAGCAATAATATCTGGTTCCATCATGGACAAGTTTTTTGTTTTCAGATTTTTCCCCCCATTTTTTGTTCTGTTGTGCAATTAGCAGATGTTAAAAAATTGAACGTTTTTAACTTTTTGACGGTTAATTTAAAAGCAACTTTCAATGCAAAACAATCATTACGTTTATTAAACGCAATGTAGCATGCAAGAGAAAATCGTTACGCTCTTAAAACAAAACAAATAATACAAATAGATATTTGCGTCAACGTTTTGTGCGTTTGACAGCGCTACATTCAAATTCATGCAAAGAACCTTCAAAGATAAGGCCATGAGCGTAAAGTGTTGGGTCTATAAGGATGGTGCTCCCGAGATTTATGGAGGAGGTGACAAGTTGGAATGAAAAGGAAAGACAAGCAAAGAAGTTGAAGGAATGGTGTGAAAATATGGAGAGATTTTTTTCTCTCCAGAGAGAGTTTATCTGGATCGTCAGATTAAAGATCAACGCTCCATTGTCAATGATATGATTCAGAGAGATTTTTGATATGATTAATCAGAATAGTTGATTCTTAATCCGACTGTTCAGATCAAAACTTCTCTTCTCTGAAGAGAAAAAAATCTTTCTCGTGGATTTCATTCTGTGAAAATATAATGAATAAATTTGTTTATTGCTTCCGAATTTATGAAGGATAAATTTTTTAATCTTGTTTGAATTATGATAAAAGAATTCAATATCCTTTTGTATGTTGTGGATAATATATTTACAGAAATGATTTACAAATGGATATTTCTTAATTGTGTATTAGCATTTAATTCATAATGCTTGCAGAAAATAAAAGGAAAATTTAGTTGCACTTGGAAGTCACTATAAACGTTCTTATAAACTAATACTGTCACTGGCAAAAGAATTTAATCAGGAACTTGAAAGTGTACCTATACTCTTTTTTTCTGATAAAAAAAAGCGCATATTGTATTAAACACAACCTACATAGCTGCAACTTTTGAAAGTTGAAGTGCATAAAGCCTCCGGAGAACTGAATCGATAATAATAAAAGGCAGCTGATACGTAGTTACTATATTTGATACCGATTTTATTATGTATATTTAGTTGAGTTATCGTTCACATTATTTAAGTTATTATGCATGTTATTTTTTGCAATTAAAATAGTTATACATGTTATCGATTTTATTATGCAACTTTAGTTGAGTTATCGTGCACATTATTTGAGTTATGCATGTTATTTTTTGTAATGAAATAGTTATACATGTTATTTTTTGTACTGAAATAGTTATGATATAACATGCATAATAATTCAAATAATGTGCATCATAACTCAACTAAATGTCCATAATAAAATCGATATCGATAGTTGATATCAAATGTGGTATCTACAGAACATTCTCCATAATAAAAACTGCTACCAGCGTAGTACTAAGAAAAAAAATTGAAATGAGAAAAAATGGAGAAATGGAAATAACTGATCCAATTTTCATACCTGCTATTCTCCTTTGCATGCCAGAACTAGTTTGATCAAATATAAACTAAGCTTATTGTATATCGGAAATTTCATTCCTAAAGAGAAACTAATAAGCTCCAGTACAAAACATCACCAAAAGAGATGAAAAAGAATCGGCTCAAGACAAGCATCAAAAAAGGAACCAACAATGACGAAAACAACAAGATGAAAAGGGGACCAGTCGTAGCAGCAAAATTATAGAAGAAAAAGAGAAAGAGAGATGAAAGATACTAATAAAAGTTTATTTGAGGAGAGCATAGAAATTTTGGAGGAAAGCAAAAAGTAAGTGGGGACCAATGTCATAGGAATTAGGGTTTTACAAACGGGTCGGATCGGGTACTCGTGGATTCAACCCGGACGGATCCACGGGTATCACGGGTGGGATAAGTACAGGTCCAAAGTGGAGGATCAACCCGACCCGTGATAAACCCGGGCGGGTCAGGTGGGCACGGGTCGGGTTAGATTTTTTTAAATTAATTTTCTGTCGAATTTTTTTTTTTTTTTTATTTTTTTACTTTGAAATGACATAAATTGACAAGAATCTGTCACGGATCTTGCACGGGTTCTGCGGGTCGGGTACGGGTTTGGCCAGATCACGGGTTCGGGCGAGTTTCGAAAATTTTGGCCTACCTGATCCGCCCTAGATCCACGGTCCATTTTCCACGAGTCGGGTCGGATCTTAGCCACGGTCCATTTTCCACGAGTCGATCACGATCCGAGTAGGGGTCGGACCACAGGCGGGTCGACCCGCCCGAATTATGACACAACTCTAATAGGAATAGAGCACTCAAGGATAATTTTGATATAAATATATTGGTTCTTCATTTACTTTTGTTACATTCTAATCGGAGTTTACAAATTTTGAATTTACATTACATAAAATATTCTGTATTACAGAATAACAATCGAATGATTTACTCAACTTTAAAATTTATGTGTGCGACCTAAAATTATTTGAACCATTCGATTACTATTTCATAATACGAAATATTTCAGAGAATATGTATCCACAAATTCTGGTGAAAATAAAACCTGCTGACTTTTTGGAGCTTCGATAACCACATGTTAATCTCATAAAAACTTAGTAGCATAATTAAAAGAAATGTCATCATTTTCATATCTTATCTCACCCTCTTTAATTTTTTCTGGAGCAAACCCTAAAACACCAAATTCATTTCAAAAAAAAAAAATCTTTCGAAACCGATTTGATCAGGTCGGTTTCCAATCCTTAGTCCTGCCGAGCTTTAGATATCTTTAATTCGAAAAACTATTCATAATATAAGTTTAATGCAAAATATAATTTCAGATAATGATTTGAATTAAAAAAAGTATTTCGACAATGAAAAAAAACTGTTTGGAAAATTATTGCTCAAAAGAAATAATTCAAATTATATGGGTTGGTCTAGAATGCTTTGCAAAACGTGATTCAACCGATACTTTGCATTCGTATCATAAATTTCAAAGTTCAGATGACTGATACAAACTGTTGAACATGATCTCTAAATTGAAATTTCGTTGGAGACCAAATTTTATATTTTAATTTTTTGCTATTTTTAAAAGAGGTGACAAATCATTCGCATGTGATGGTGATAAGTGCAAATCATATATATAAAACTTATGATTTTCTTTGTGAAGTTGGAGATACTTCTTTCCTTTTGTGCAATTTTCCTGCATGAATCAAGAATGAAATGTCAAAGATCTTGTGACAAATATGTAGAGTTTGTTCTTAGCTTCGCAACGCACTTTGAATCATCACAATTGTAGTTCGAAAGAACAAGTTATGGCAAAAATACAAACTGTTGCGCACTTGCGCAGGAGAAAACTGGATTGCAGACCGCAAGAATCTGACTGCGGGCCGCAAGGTTGGTGCAGTGCAGAGGGAGATACTTAGCCATTTTCAACTGCAATATTGCACAAGGGAATTGCCGCCGTTGCAAGGCACAATCCTAGCACTATGGGCCGCAAATTTGGTCTCCAAAAGAGGGAGCTTGGTACTTAGCCAAATTTCATTGTTCCAAGTAATGCAGAAGTGTTGCGGGGTGCAAATTCGGTCTCCAAGAGAGAGAGAACTTGATACTTAGCCAAATTTTATTGTTCCTAGTGATGCAGAGGTGTTGCGGGGCGCAACAAGTTAGTTACGAGCATCAAATTTGCTCTTTATTGTGCATAATTTGATACTTAGACAAATTCCTTGGTGCCATTTGGGGAGATTCGAATTTTGAACTGTAGAATCAATTTAAAAATGTGTCGGACCCTAGAAAGCAGTCATGCTTCATTTGATATTTTTCTTAAATTCGAAAAAGAAGGAAGCCCGAAGAAGAAGATATGGAGAATAGATTCTACATCGATTTTTGGTTTAACTTTTATATTTCTTTCTCATGGTTTGTATTTATTTGCTGATTCTATTTCTTTATTTTCTGTCATGGCTCGCTAAGCTTTGAAAGGCTTAGGATTGTATTTCGAAACTCGTTTATTTATCTTGCTCTGATCTATTTATTTGGTTTATTTTGTGATGAATTGTTTCTTTTAAATTTCATATTTTCATAATTGAAATGTGAAGATCTTAGGATTTTAATTCTTTAATTGAGAAATTAGAAATTAGAATCCAGACCCTTAGAAACAATCTGAGTTTAAGTCAATACCGAAAAGTTAGACGAAAACTTAGGGACTTGATTAGTTTAGAAAATGATATAGAATATTTATTAGCACAATAAAAAAACACATCAGATAGTTTAGAAAATGATAGATTAATAAATTTTGCACCATTTTAAATAATAGCAAAAAAATCTAAAAAAATGTAAATTTTGGTCATCAACGAGATTCTAATATGGAGAACAAGTTCAACGATCCGAATCAGTCATTTGAATTTTAGAATTTGAGATACACATGCAAAGTATGAGATGAAATGCACTTTGCAAAGTATTCTAGTCCAATATTGGATCAATTTGAATAAGAAATGTATCAAAATTGGATCGATTTGACAAACCTTTCCTTTTTTTTATCAAACGAATTACTTTTTTTATTGTAGTATTTTCCTTAATTTTTTATTGAATTATCAATCAAATTTCGAACTAACTCAAATTTGATACATCTGTTATCTAAACAACTAATAATACAACTATGGTTTTATTTCTAATTTAATAATATTCTAAAAAATATGTACCATTGAATTCCAACGTATCATAAAAATTGAATATAAACATATTTCTCTTTTCCCTCTTGTGAAATTAAGCATTTAATCTGGAAGGGTTCTCGTGAAAATAAATTGATTGAAGTCTCCTTTTCATTTTCATTTTAATTTTCATTTTCATTTTCAGGGGTCTTTTTTCTATTTTTAATACAAAAGAAAATAAAAATACCCTATTTTGTAATATATTTCGTTCGTCTCATAGACCTTACTTATTGTTATTGTATATATATGACATCATAGAAATCTCTATTTTTATACTTTCACTAATAAAATTTGAAGGCTTGGCATAATCTAAGTCTTGAAACTTAACAACTTATCCGAGATGATTGGTATAAACCTCCATTCATTTAATGTTAACTTGATTGGAGGGCTTATATTTTTCATATAATCTCTTTTTATTAAGAGATAAATATATTTGTATTTCTCTATAAAATTTTTCCATGAATTAGTTATTTTGCTTTATATTATCAAACTTTTTCTAGTTTAAAAATATATTATGTCCGAATTTCAATTTTATAAAATTCTTTTTGTATATAAAATATCATTGTAAAAATAATTTATATTGAAATAGGAATTATTTTTTTAGGAGGGAAGTTGTGGAATTATAGTAAACAAAATGATAGTTAGACAATTAATATTCTTCCACCAAAACATATCCAAGGCCAACATTTAAGTGAAACATTACGAAAAATATATGATGATAATCTGCATCAAATCCTCATTTATTAATAATACTATATAAAGTTTGTTCAGTTTTGCGTGTCTTGTTATAATAATTCAACAACAAAAATCTTTTGTTCTAGAAAGAATCGTGTCATCATCTAATTCTTTTTGTTTTCTTTTGATAGAAATATCATCTAATAAGAATTCTTATTTCTGCTATGATAAAGATCCGTAATCTAAAACAAATATGTACAGTATCTGTCGATCGTAATTCGTAATATACCTACAAACAAGGAATGGTACTTCTGATCTAAGTTCTTTTTTCTTTTATGTAATTGAACATAATCCGTTAATTGAATGCTGAGCAACTCAAATTGTGATCCATAAATCTATATCTAGGGATAGATCATAGATCTTTAGAAATCAAACTATATATGCAGTATAGTAGGATTCAATGTTTTCAAAAAAGGTGAAAAGATTTATGACAATTGATCAGAAGTAGGTGCATGTCAACTGTCGAGAAGAGACCAAACAAGTTACAATTATTGGCAATGATACAATGTCTTCTGTTTTGCTTTCTCATTTCTCTTACTCTCACTGACGCATGAGTTACGTAAACTCCGAGCTTTGACTTTAGAGAGAGTTTTTTACTGGAGCATTGACTGAGAGTGAAACATGGACAACAGATACTTTTCCTACAATTATATCCTGATACAAATGTTTGTTGCGTCTTTCATATTGTTACAATTGGTAATGAGACGGGAATTCACGTCTTCTGAAATGGTCAGCAGTAGTGGGTCTTTCTGCATTCTCACCGCTACTACAGCGACGAGACTGTCCGTACAGTGATTTTTCTACAGTACCAACGAATTTCAGCATAACAATACTGTCCGCAAACCGTTTTGAAACTCCGCATTATTTCGGGAGATACGAATGATTAATGAGACGGAGGGGAATGAAGTTTGGTTTGCGTCAGTCTTTAGTGTTGGATTTTGGGGGTTAAAAGTTGTTCAAAGATTTTTAAATGTGTTGCACTAAGGCTTTCAATTATTGCGATACTGACATTGACTAGATTGAATAAACTATATTTCCCTCAGATTCATTGCTACCATCGTTGTCTTTAGTGTTGGATTGAGGGTATAAATAGGCCTGTCAACGGAAATAAAACACAACGTGTTTTCGTTCCGTTTCGTTCAAACGGGATAGTTACGGAATGAAAATTTTGTTTCGTTTACGAAACTAAACAGAAAATGAAATGATATTTTTTTTCTTCCGTTTCATCATTTGTAGTGTAAAATCAAGAAAATAATCGTTCCGTTTCGTTTCGTTACGAAACGAAGCAGTTAACAGAAGCTTTTTTTGTTTCGTTGAACGAAACGAAACAATTAACGAAATGACTGATTTCTGTTTTGTCAGAAACGTTTGACACCCCTGGATATAAACGAATCGAACTTATAACACATGTGGTTGAAATTATATTTATGTTCAACTACAATTATGAAACATAAATTTATAAATAGTAATAACAAGAGTAGAATTCAAATGTCTTATTTTTGTGTGCTTCTGCTTCTCCTTCAAAATCGCACAAATAATTAAGAATACATGTTTCTGTCTCCATTTTGATAATTTAAACACTATTTGAAAACGAAAAACTCACCAAATATAATATTTTAAACATTATAATATGAATATACAAGAGATAACATTATAATATTACTGGTTTTCACTACCTTAGCATTTAATATATGAGATGAGATCAAATGCTTATGATTTCGGTACCTCATCGGTGTTCATAAAACTAAATTTAAATTAAATGTTTTTAAATCTTTAAATATTAAAATTAATTGATTAAATAGTTCGTATATCATATTGTATGTCTAAAAAATATTGCATCATTTCAGTTTTATTTCAATAGTCATCAAGAGCTAATCAAATCTACGATTCAAATTAGACGATTTAACCTTCTCTCTTGGTGATCATCGAAATGAAACTAAAACTTTATCATTTACTAGAGACAATTATTTAAGATGATTTAAAATATATCTGATTATTTACATTTCAAAATTTAAGCTCGAAAAAATAGACATGACGGACACCGATAGACATGGACATTGAATCACTCCTCTTAATATATTAAGTCTTCACATATAGTATGTATACAATTATATCATTTTATATATATTATTTTCCATTGCCATAAATATGTAAATAATAAAAAAGAAACAGTGGTGGAATTTGTATACCAAACGATCCGATCTGTCATTCATTTGAAATTTTGTCGTGTTAATTACAATTCAGTTCTAATAATAATTAACTACTTGTCGACAATTTGAAAATCAGGATAATAAAAAAAATAAGATACTTGAAGTTTAAGAGTCATAATAATATCACAATAATACTTTAAATTAACATGATACTAATAAATTTTTAAAGGGTAAGTTTAAAAAGGTTTTCTCTTTTCTCTCTCTAGTTCTTTAAAAACGGCTCCTTCGTTATGCGTGTACAGAGGGTACACCATTAGTGTTGACCATACGAGCGGGCACTGAAACGGGCATGGATTGTCCGGATACGAGTTGCACGGATGAGACATGTTTAATGGGAAGGGATGGGATAGGTTGAATTTGGGGTGATGACTCAAACTCGTCCTTTGACCCGTCGGGTTGGGTGGAACGGGTATGGATAGGTCACGAATTTATTGTTTTTTTAATTCCAAAATTCTAAAATAACCCAAAATAATTACAAAAATTACAAAAGAATGTTGCAAAAAATCGAAAAAATTGCAAATTAACCCGGGCTGGGCCAGGTTGTCTGTTAACCCTGGGGGGTTATCCCGGGTTGCGAGTTGGGACGGGTTGGGGCGGGTTAGGGCAGTTACGGGCGAGATACGGCGAGTTACGGGTCGCAAACACGTAAGGGGGCGGCTTAAGGACGGTTTGAAAAGGGATGGTTACCACGTGCGAAATTCGAAGGACGATCCAAACCTGTATGAAACCCGCCCTTGGCAAGGATACAGACGGGCACGGGTTGAGTCCACGAGCGGGTTCGAGCGGGCGACATGGGCGGGCGCGGGTCGGGTTGACCCGTATGAGTTTTGTCAAAACACTATACACCCGTTATGATTAAGTTTGTTTTGCCTCAACCAGAGAACTCGTTCACCATCTGCTGCTA